>JAJPUD010007107.1:36730-47067 GCA_023553655.1 Myrmecobius fasciatus
TGATCCTCGGTATTTGAATTGTTTCTTTCTAGCTGCTAGCAGAATCTTTTCCTTGGTGCTATAGTCCTGAAATTTAGCCACCATATTCCTTGGCGTTTTAATTTTGGGGTCTCTTTCAGGAGGTGATCGGTGAATTCTTTCAATGGTGATTTTGCCTTCTGATTCTACAATCTCAGGGCAGTTTTCTTTCAGGATTTCCTGGAAGATAGTGTTTAGATTCTTTTTTTCATCATGACTTTCAGGAAGTCCAATAATCCTTAGATTGTCTCTCCTAGACCTATTTTCCATGTCAGTTGTTTTTCCCTAGGAGATATTTCATATTTTCTTCTAATTTTTCATTTTTTTGTTTTTGTTTGACTGATTCTTGAAGTTTTATTGAGTCATTCACTTGCATTTGTTCAATTCTTATTTTTAAAGTGTTGTTTTCTTCAGTTACCTTTTTAAGCTCCTTTTGTAACTGGCCAATTTGTTCACTGCACTCTTTTTCCACTTCACTAATTATTTTTCAATAAATTGGTGTCTTTATCATATCTCTTTTGCAGGGCTTCTTGCACTGACTTCAGTTTATTTTCCCATTTATCCTCCAGCTCTCTTTTGAGATTCTGTACACAATCTTCCAGAAAGGCCTTTTGAAAAGGGGACCAGTGATGGTCCTTAATAACATCCTCTGAAGTTTTGTCTAAAGGAACCTCAGGATCTGGGATAGTGCCTTCTTTTTCTCAATAAAAGTTGTCTATGGTGAGAGCTCTCTTTTGCTTCTTCATTTATTTTTTTAGACAGCATGTATATCTCTTTAAGGTTTGGAGAAACCGTGACTAAAGCTCTTTGCCCTGGGGCAATTTGGCAAATTAAATTTAAGGTGCTGGGCCGGTGGGGGATTGGACTAAGTACGAATTACTCCTTAAACAAGGCAAGTCTGCCAGAACACCTGCCCCCAATCCGGGCAGTGTCCCGAGTGCCTCAGATAAACTCCAGGTGTTTGGAGTTTGGAGTTTGGAGTTTTTGCCACAATGAGCTGAGTCCCACCCTCACTTCTGGCCTACACCACTCTTTATCCCTTTGTCTGAGTTAGACAAAACTGATCAGAAGCAGTATCCAAGTATTTCTGAATTCGTTGACTTGAAGATCAGTTCAGAGGCTTATTTTATTGTTGATTTGAGAGAAGATCGGAGGAGACACAGAGAGTCACGTTTTCACTCCGCCATCTTGGCTCCTCCCCCCGATCTGTCAAATATTTTAACATAATTAGCATGTATTAGACTTCCTTCCATTTTGGGGGGTAGGAGGGAAAAATTTGTAACAAAAAGCTTTGCAAGGGTCAATGTTGAAAAATTACTTATTCATATGTTTTGCAAATAAAAAGCTTTAACAAAAAAATAAAGAGGTAACTTTATTAAGTTAATAAACTTCTCCCCCTTCTCTCTCTCTCTTTTTCTCTCAACCCTTCTTTCTCTCTTTCATATATACATGTATACATGCACGTATGTATGTATGTATACACATTTCAACTGTTTCACTAATCTTCAATCTGCCTACTCACAGCCTCCCGTAAAGCCTATAAACATATCCATGTCTCTACTATCATTTAAAATCCCTCACTATATCTGTTAATATCTTTTAGATATCACCCATTAACTCTCCTTTTCTTTTTGGTTATTTTTGGAGAAAGACATCAATACTATTTGTCTACTTCTTTTCCTCTTATTCTTTATCTCTGAATTCTGCTCTCTGAAGTTATCTCTTCAAAAGTGCAAAGAATTTTTTAATTACCAAATTTAATGGCCTTTTCTGAGCTCCTCCTATCTTAAACTCTCTGTAGCCTTTCACTTTCAGTCACTCTTCTTGATATTTCTTTCTATCTTTTTTTTTTAATAATACTACTCTTTTCTGGTTTTTTAGGACTTTCCACTAACTGTTTGCAATGCCTTGAAAGTCCTTAGCTCTAAATTCTAGATTTTCTTGCTTCCTTCAAGTCTCAAGTAAAACTCTACTTTATACAAGAAACTTTTGTTTGTCCTCCTTTGATATTAGCAACTTTCTTCTAAGTTTTCTCCAGTTTATATCATGTATATTTTGTCCACCTAACTCTCAACTTGGCCCAAGACACTGTATAGCACACACAGCAGCTATACCCTGGTAAACCATTTCAGTGGATGAGCTAAACTAGGTTGAGGGTAACTAAAGGGTCTCAAACCCTACAGTGAGTTATGGGAGGTATGTACCCTAGGCATGTAAAGACTTCCCCTTGTGGAATGGGGAGATGAGAACAATTTGTTGCAACGGCCATGAAGGCAGGTGAAGCAGGTGTTGTGGAGTGCTTAGAACACTTGGTAAAACAGTGAAGACATCAAGGTCATCTGCTGCATCTTGAGTTATCACAAGATGCATCTTGTCATCTTGACTCTGTCCTGCCACTTAACAATGATGCTTTTTGAAGAGAGAGTGAGGCTGACAACTTCATGCAACTCTACCTCATTTATATCAAATTTACGACATCACCATACCATTTTACCTTTTCTACCTTTCTCAAAACTCTGTGGAGGTAGGTGAGTGATGAAACAACAAGTGTGGATACACTGACAGCTGTAGTCACAACCCTGCCCACAGGTGGCCCAGGCCACTGGGTCATCTCTTTAAAAGCAGTAATGGGATTCAGCAGTCCCCTGGGATTGCCATAGTCACTCAATGTGTGAAAAAGGGCTAGAAAAAAAGTCCTAAAAATTATCTGCTCATCCCACCCTATCCAGATTACTGCAGCAAGTGGGGATCCCATTCTGCAGTAGAGAAACTAAGAAAATGTACAAAGACTCCTGAAAAGCTGATTCCTCTCATCATTGATACATGGAATATGTGTGCACTTATAGACAACACACAATCTAGTAGACCTGAAAGAACAGTGTGAGAAAACTCAATAAGTATTACATCCAAATAGCAGTCCTGAGTGAAGCAAGGCTAGCAAATAGAGACCAGCTTACTGAAGTAGGAGCTGAATTCATATATTTTCTGGAGTGGCTGTGGTGAAAAAGGAATGCCATGAAGCTGGTGTAAAATTTGCAATAAAAACTAATAGAATAAACAAGCTCACTGGCCTTTCAAAAGGAGTGAATGACAAGCTCATAGCAATGCATTTGCCACTTGCAGAGAAATGCTCATGCCATCCTTAGTGTCTATTTTTGCACTATGATGAAACCAGATGAAGTCAAAGAAAAATTTCATAAAGAACAACAAAAGGACAAACTCATAATTCTGGATGACTTTAATGCTAGAGTAGATTCAGACTACCAGACATGGCATTGAATCCTTGGGAGGAATGGAATTGGAAAGATCACCAACAATGGTGATTTACTCTTTAAGACTTCTGCATCTTATGACCCTTTTTATCACCAACACTATATTCCATTTACCTAAATACAATGAAAATCCATGGATACACCTTTGCAGCAAATACTAGAATTTAATAGACTATATGATTATAAGAACAAAAGACAGACAGGATGTGAGAGTGACCAAGGCAATGTGTGGTGCACAGTGCTGGACTGAATCATAAATTTAACTTCTCCAACCTGACTATTTACATTCAACAAAAATGGCAGCTCCAAGGCAAAAAAATCTAAAAGAATTAATGTTAACAGATTAAAGTACTTCTCTGAGAGGAAACAGTTTGTTGCCAACTTGGAGGGTAAGTTAAACCAACATACAGTCAGCAGCAATGCAGCAGAAAAGAAGTGGGCAACTTTCAGAGGCTGGTATGCAACATTGCATTTTCTTATGTGGATCAGAACACTGATTTGATAAAAATGATGGGGAACTTCAGAAGCTGCTAAATGAAAAATAATAACTTCACAGGCTGTACCAGCAGGATAGTTCATCCATCTCTGAGAAGATAGCATTCAATTCCATCAAAAATACAGTACAATTGAAACTTAGAGATATGTAGGATTCTTTTTTTATTTTTTATTAAAACGTTTTATTCGCAAAACATGTGTATGGGTAATTCTTCAACATTGACCCTTACAAAACTTTCTGTTACAAAATCCCCCCCTAGTCCCCTCCCCTCCCCTAGATGGCAGGAAGTCCACTACATGTTAATTATGTTAAAATACTTGACAAATCGAATATATGTATACATATTTCCACACTCATCATTGTTGTGCAAGAAAAATTGCATCTGATATGTAGGATTCTTGATTCAACAAAAAGGAAGATGAAATTCAGCTATATGTTGACAGTAACAATCCAAAATATTTTATGATGCTCTAAATATATTTATGGTCCAAAGATCTATGGTAAAGCTTAACTACTCAATGCTTATAATGTCACATTGATTAGTTATAAGGACATAGTACTGGAGAGATGGGCTAAATGCTTTCATAGTGTTCTCAACAGATCTTCATCAATCAATGCTGAAGCTACTGACCATTTACCTCAAGTTGAAATCAATCCCTCCCTAGTTGAAGTCTCAACTGAAGAAGAGGCTTTGAATGCCATTAACCTACTTTCGTGTGGCAAAGCACCAGGTACTGATTCTATTCCAGCTGAGATTTAGAAGGTGGGGCTTCCATTGTTCATACAAAAGCTGACTGAAATTTTCCAGATTATATGGCAAGAAGTTATGCTCCAGGTATTCAAGGATGCTTCCATTGCCTAGCACTAAAAGGTAAAGAGATTAGATTGTCCTGTAACAATCATAGGCTGAAGGGGTGGTCTCTCTCTCTGTCTCTGTCTCTCTCTGTCTCTGTCTCTCTCTGTCTCTGTCTCTGTCTCTGTCTCTCTGTCTCTGTCTCTCTCTGTCTCTCTCTGTCTCTCTGTCTCTCTCTCTCTCTCTCTGTCTCTCTCTCTGTCTCTCTCTCTTAGTTATTGCTGGCAAAATTCTTGCAAGAATCTTGCTTAAATAGGCTGACCCTATCCTAGAAAACAGTCATTTACCTAAGAGCCATTATGGTTTCAAAAGTGCTGAAGAGCAGTCTAAATGTTTTTGACTGACCAACAACTCAAGGAAAAATTCCAAGAGCAGAACAAAGGTCTGTATACATATTTGTAGATTTGACCAATGCCTTTGATACTGTCAGTCATGAGGGCTTATGGAAAATTATGTCAAAATTCGGTGGTACAGTGATGTTCATCAATATAGTATGTCAATTTCATTTAGGCATGCTTACCCAGATTCTGGACAATGAGCAATGTGTTTCCCAATCACCAGTGGAGTGAAACAAGGCTGTGAACTTGGTGCCATGCTTTTTAGCATGATGTTTTCAACTTTGTTGTCCAATGTTTACAAAGAGGACAAAATGGAATCAAAGCTAACAATCACACTGATGATAAATTCTTCAACTTGAAAAGGTTACAAGCCAAAACCAAAGTGGAAGGCTGTGTTGGTGCATGATTTTTGTTTGCAAATGATTGTGCATTCAATGCAGTCTCTGAAGCAGAGAGTAAGGATTAATTCTTAGCTGTTTGTGCTAATTTTGACCTAACAATTAAAATCAAGAAAACACACCATCACCACACTGTCCATATTTGGAACCATCAGTTACAGTAAATGATGAAGTTGTGAATACTGTACAGAAACCAGAAACCAGAAACATAAATATGAGACTATAATGAATTAAAAACAGTGAATGAACTGTTCTAATGAGAATGAGATGTTCCAAAAAATAATTATTTCTCAATTATGAGAAAGATCCCTAGATTTTTACTGAAAAGAAACTCCTCTAAATTTTTAGACTAGTAATTTGGGGCAGAAACATGTTTCAGATGCTGGCTCCTTTACATATTTTTTTTGTTGTTTTCGTTGTTTGTTTATTTGTTTTGTTTTGTTTTTCTAGAGTCTTTCTCTTCTGAAAGCACTCTGTAACTTCTATCTTCTCTCAAAGGATAATTATATTCACTTTCAGAGAATAGAAGACATTATGCTTGGTTGTAAAACTAGTTTTGCATTAATAAAATAAGGGAAAGACAAATTAATGAATTGAGCATGCAAGTTTAAAAAACTAGAAAAAGAAGAAATTAAATATCACCAATTAAATACTAAATCCGAAGTGTAATAAAATTAAAAGAAAGCCATTGAACTGATAAAACCAAGATTTATTTTATAAAAAAGAAAACAATAAAATAAAAGCATTCATTAATTTGAGTAAAAGAAAAAGAAATAAAACCAAATAACCACCAGTAGCCAAAATTAAATGGTTGTATTAACCAACAATGAAATTAAAGCAATAATTAGAAAAATATTTTGTCCAATTAAATACCAATAAATCTAACAACTTAATTGAAATACATGGATATTTGTAAATAATAATAATAATAATAAATTTCCCAGATTCACAAAAGAGAAAATAGAATAGTTAAATAACCATAATTGGGAATGGAAGAGGTATGAACAAGCCATCTATGGACTCCCTAAGAAAAATATTCCCAGGACCATATAATTTCACAAGAGAATTCTACTAAACATTTAAGAAAAAAAAAATCATTCCAATATAATTTACAATAAGTTGGAAATGTAGGCAATGGAGTTCTACCAAATTCCTTTTACAATACAAATATGGTATTAATACCTTACACAGGAAGAGCAAAAACAGAGGAAGAAAGATGTAGACCAATTTTTCTAATAAATAATAATGCAGTAAATCTAAGTAAAATGCTAGGAAGGAAAGTATACCAATATACTAAGAAAATCAGACACTATGACAAGGTTGGAGTTTTAATAGGAATTCAGGAATGGTTCTATATTAGAAAAAATATTAGCATAATTGGCGATATCAACAATAAAAAATAAACAGAAAACCAAAAAATACTCAATGATTAAACCCAGTAAATGCAGGGAAAAGCTTTTATCTAAATACAACACTCAATTCTATTAAAAACACTAGAAAACAGAAATAAATGGAGCTTTCCTTAAAATGAGAAGCAGTGTCTATCTAAAATCAACAGCAAGAATTATTTATAAGGGGAAAAGCTAGAAACATTTCTCATAAGATCACTGATGAAGCCAGCTGTTATTACAAATTGTACTAGAAATGCTAGTTATTGCAAAAAACAGGAAATTTTAAAAAATAGAGCAATGAAAATAAAAACTTTGCAAATGACATGAGGATATACATAAAAACTACTAGAAAATCAACAAAAAATAGGTGAAATATTTAACAACTTTAGAAAAGTTGAAAGCTATAAAATAAACTGACATGAATCATCAAAATTTCTGTATATTATCAACAAAGAACAGCAGGAAGAATTAGAAGGGAAAAATTCATTTAAATTAACTGTAGACAATTTGAAATTTTTAGAATTCACCTGCCAAGACAAGCCCAGGATTATATAAATTCAATCAAAAAACTTTTCAAACAAAAAAAATTCAGATATAAATGACTGGAAATATATTAATGACTCATGAATAGGTTAAGGCAATATAGTTAAAATACAAATTCTACTTAAATTAATTTAATTGAACAAATTAATTGTTTAATTCCATGCCAATCAAACTACCAAACACATTTTTAGAGTTGGAAAAAATTAAGAATATAACTTATCTGAAAGAACAAAAGTTTAAGAATATCAATGGAGTCAATGAAAAATGAAGAAAAATGGCTTTCTAGCTTTAATACAAAGTGTTAATCATCAAATCAATCTTGTTCTGACTAAGAAATATGGTGGTGAATGATTGAAATATATTATATAGGCAACACACAGTAGTATATAACCATAGTAATCTTGTATTTGATAACCCCAAAGATCCAAACTTAGTGACAGTGATTCACTATTTAACAAATATTTCTGGGAAAACTTGAAAGCAGTATGACAGAAAATAGGAATAGATCAATATTTTACACTGTATACCAAGAATGGACAAAAATGGATGCATGATTTTGACATAAAGGTTGATAACAGTAAGAAAATTAGGCAAAATTACTACTTTACCTTTCAAATTTATAAATAAGGGAAGAATTTCTTACCAAACAAGGGATAGAGATGATCATGTGAGATAAGATGAATAATTCTGATTTCATTAAACAGATTTTGCACAAACAAAACCAATGCAACCAAAAATTAGAAGAAAACAAAACCGAGGGAAATTTTTATTGCAATTTTTAAAATAAAATTTTTATTTCTCAAATATATAGAGGAATGAGTCATATTTATAAGAATTCAAGTCATTCAGCAATTGACAAATAATCAAGGGATTTGAATAAGCAACCTTCAGACAAATAAATTAAATCTACTTATAGCTCCATGAAAGAAATGGACAAATGTGCATTAAAATAACTCTGAGATACCATCTGACATCTATCTCATTAAGTAAATTTAAACATAAAAAAGTAAAATGATAAATGCTTGAGGTTTTATGGGGGAAATTGGCACATGGAAGCATTGTTGATTGAGTTATGAATTGATATAACCAGTCTTCAAAGCAATTTGGGACTATGTCCAAAGGGTTAGAAAATTATTTATACCCTTTGACATATTAGGTAAAAGCAAACGTATTGAGAGAGAAACAGACAGACAGACAAAGAGAGATACAGAAAGAGTGAGAAAGAGAGAGAGAGAGAGACAGAGATACAGAGACAGAGAGACATAGAGACAGAGAGAGAGAGAGAAGGTGATCACTGTTTCTTCTGTCATGACAAAGAATGAGAAAGTATTGGGTACCCATCAATTGGAAAATAGTGAACAAATTGTAGTATATTAATGTGATGGAATACTATTGTGTTATACAAATTGAGGAGCAGGTTGCTTTCTGAAAAACCTTGGAAGACTTACCTAAATTGATGCAAAGTGAAATGAGCAAAACCAGTAAAACAATGCAAATAGTAATAATGATACTTTAGGATTATCTATAATTATCCATGTGGATGATCTAGCTGTACATAGCAATATCTAAATCTAAGATAATTTCAAAGGATTCACGATGATAAATGGTATCATCTTCAAAGAAAAAACTGATAGACTCAATGCAGATGGAAGATTTTATATATTTGTTTACTTTTTTCTTTGTTTTTTTATCTTTTTCATGACAAAGCTAATAAGGAAATATGTTTTGAACTACTATACAGCTATCACTTATATGAAATTGCTTGCCTTCTCAATAAGGGTAAGGGAAGGGAGGAAGAGGAATTTTAACTCTACATCTTGAAAAATCATATGTAATTGGAAATAAACAAAATATTTTAAAAGTAAAAAGCCTGGGTCACAAAATATTTACATAGAATATTTTATATTTTTTAAAAGCTAAATTGATCTTTCATTTTAATTTCATTTTATTTTTTTTTTAAAAGACAAAAATAGTGTTTGTGTGAAGTTTTAGAAATTGAGAGTAGTTTTCCATTTCCTTCTCAAGCTCATTTTACTTTTTTGGGTGGGGAAAAGGAGGAGGCAGGAATCAGGTCATGGAAAATATTTTTTCCCTTTTCTTTTTTTTTTATTTTTAAAGCTTTTTATTTTCAAAACATATGCACAGATATTTTTCAACATTGACCTTGGATAGCCTTGTGTTTCAGATTTTCCCTTCTTTCCCCCCAACCACTCCCCTAGATGACAAGCAATCCAATATATGTTATACATGTTAAAATATATGTTAAATCCAATATGCATAAAAACATATTTATACAATTCTCTTGTTGCACAAGAAAAATCAGATCAAAAAAGAAAGCAAATGAATAAGAAAACCAAATGCAAGTGAACAAAAACAAAAAAAATGAGAATGCTATTTTGTGATCCACATTCAGTTCCCATAGTCTTCTCTCTCGGTGTAGATGACTCTCTTCATCACTGAACAATTGGAACTTGCACCAGTCATCTCATTGTTGGAAGGAGTCATGTTTACCAGAATTGATCATCGTGTAATATTAATGTTGCCATGTACAATGATCTCCTGGTTCTGCTCATTTCGCTTAACTTCAGTTCATGTAAGTCTCTCCAGGCATCTCTGAAACCATCCTGCTAATCTTTTCTTATAGGACAATAATATTCCAAAACATTCATATTCCATAACTTATTCATCCATTCTCCAACTCCACTCAGTTTCCAGTTTCTTGCCACTATAAAAAGGGCTGCCACAAACATTTTTGTACATGTGGGTCCCTTTCCCTCTTTTAAGATCTCTTTGGGATCTAGGCCAAATAGAAACACTGCTGGATCAAAGGGTATGTACAGAGGGGCAGAGCCAAGATGGCGGAGTGAAAAGGTGACTTTCTGCCTCTCCTCCGATCTTCTCTCAAATCAACAATAAAATAAGCCTCCGAACTGATCTTCAAGTCAACGAACTCAGAAATATTTGGGCACAGCTCTCTGGATAACTTCATATCAGGTTAGTCGGACTCGGACAGAGAGATAAATAGACG
>JAJPUD010007107.1:57201-76182 GCA_023553655.1 Myrmecobius fasciatus
TTATCCCTTTCTTTTCCTCCTTTCCCTCCCACTTCCCTCTAGCAACAAACAAGTTTCTATGTGAAATCAAGTGTCTGATATACACTTTTAGAGCCCAACTTGATGAGAGTAAGATTTACGCAATGCTCATCTCCCTCCCCTCTTTCTCTCAATTATATTAGGTTTTCTTTGCCTCTTCAAGAGATTTTACTTTGTTTTTACCTCCTTTTTTTAGATCTTATTTTACCACTTTTTCCCTCTTTTCCCCAGTATGACAACCTTTCCCCCTCTAATTTTCTTTTTCATATTATCAAAGTAATATCTAATTAATTATACACCCAAACTTTAAGTATCCCCATAGTAGAAATAAAGTTCTCAAGAGTCCTTTCCTTTTTACCTTTTTATGCATCTCTTGAGTTTTGTGTTTGGATGTTGAATTTCTTGTTCAGATCCGGTCTTTTCATTAGAAATAGGTGAAATTCACCTATGTCATTGAATGACCATCTTCTTCCCTGGAGGATAATGCTCATTCTAGCTGGATAGGTTATTCTTGGTTGTAATCCAAGTTCCTTTGCCCTTCGGAATATCTGGTTCCAGGCCCTTCGATCCTTCAATGTGGAGGCTGACAGATCCTGTGTGATTCTAATTATTGATCCTTGGTATTTGAATTGTTTCTTTCTAGCTGCTAGCAGAATCTGTTCCTTGGTGCTATAGTCCTGAAATTTAGTCACAATATTCCCTGGGGTTTTAATTTTGGGGTCTCTTTCAGGAGGTGATCGGTGAATTCTTTCAATCGTGATTTTGCTTTCTGATTCTACAATCTCAGGGCAGTTTTCTTTCAGGATTTCTTGGAAAATAGTGTTTAGATTCTTTTTTTCATCATGGCTTTCAGGAAGTCCAATAATCCGTAGATTGTCTCTCCTAGATCTATTTTCCAAGTCAGTTGTTTTTCCAGGTGATATTTCATAATTTCTTCTAATTGTTCATTTTTTTGTTTTTTTTTTGACTGATTCTTGAAGTCTTATTGATTCATTCACTTGCATTTGTTCAATTCTTATTTTTAAAGTGTTGTTTTCTTCAGTTACCTTTTTAAGCTCCTTTTGTAACTGGCCAATTGAATTTTTTTGTTCATTGCACTCTTTTTCCACATCACTAATTTTATTTTTCAATAAATTGGTGTCTTTTTCATATCTCTTTTGCAGGGCATCATATCCTTCTTGCACTGATTTCAGTTTATTTTCCCATTTATCCTCCAGCTCTCTTTTGAGGTTCTTTATGCAATCTTCCAGAAAGGCCTTTTGAAAAAGGAACCAGTGATGGTCTTTAATAACTTCCTCAGGAATTTTGTCTAAAGGAACCTCAGGATCTGGGGTCATTCCTTCTTTCTCTCAATAAAAGCTGTCTATGGTGAGAACTCTCTTTTGCTTCTTCATTTTTTTAGACAGTGTGGATGTCTCTTTAAGGTAGGGAAAAAAAGGCAGCTGAAGGACTTTGCCCTGGAGCAATTTGGCGAATTAACTCAAGGTGCTGGGCTGGTGGGGGCTAGGACTAAGTCTGAATTATTCCTTAAACAAGGCAAGTCTGTCAGAACACCTGCCCCCAATCATGGCAGAGTGTCCCGTGTGCCTCAGATAAACTCCAGGTGTTTGGAGTTTGGAGTTTCTGCCACAGTGAGCTGAGTCCCACCCTCACTTCCGGCCTACACCCCTGTTTATCCCTCTGTCTGCGTTAGACAAATCTGATGTGAAGTTCTTCAGAGATAACAGCAAGCAGTGTCCAAATATTTCTGAGTTCGTTGACTTGAAGTTCAGTTCAGATACTTATTTTATTGTTGATTTGAGAGAAGATCGGAGGAGGCCACAGAGAGTCACCTTTTCTCTCTGCCATCTTGGCTCTGCCTCCCCAAGTTATTCCCCAAAACATTCATATTAGAAATGAAGAAAATATCAATCATTATAGATAGTAAGTTCCCAGGCTTTTGTTTTGCAATACAATAAAATGATGATGATACTATGATCAGGAGCCAAGCTGACAGAATGTAGCCCAGAAACTGCTTGAGATTTCCCAGTTTTCCTCAAAAACCACATGAAACCAAGTTTCTGAACAGTCTGGAATGACAAAGCCTACAAAGAGATGGAATAAGACTATTCTCCAGTTCAAAATAGCTAGAAGGACTTCAAAGGTTAACGAGGTGCTCAGCCTAGCATAGATGGAAGTCAGTGAGAAGATCTTAATCACAGCAGTTCATCAACCAAGATCCTCGCTTCTACTTCAGTAGAAGAACAGACCAGAGGGACAGCCTGAAATCTCAGCACAGAACGAAAATCACAAACTCAGAAAAACTAGGCAACAACAGGCAAGACTAGGCCAGGTGACCCCCCTGGCATAAGCAAGACAATAAAGGGGGCCTCTGTGCTCAAACCCAAGGCTCAAAACTTTGCAAAAAGCTTGGGGGAGACTCCTATGTACTGCAGAACTCAATCTTAAAAGGCATGAAATAAGAAAAAAAGGAAGGAAGAAAGAAAATGAGCAAGAAACAGAAGAGAACCTTAGTCATAGAAATCTACTATGGTGACACTAATTCAATAGAAGACAAGATGATCACTTATGAAATCTTGAAGGGTGATATGAATTTCTCTCAAGCCCAAAGAGGATTCTTGAAAGCACTTGTAAAGGACAATAGAAGTCAAATAAGAGAAGTAGAAGAAAAATTGGGGAAAAAGCAAGAGACATGAGAGAGAGAGAGTCACCAGTTTAAAAAAGAAATGACAAAAATTGACTATAGAAAACAATTAAAAAAATAAAATTGGCCAAACACACAAAAAAAATCCACTGAAGAAATTCGTTCCTTATAAAACAAAATTGGGCAAATGCAAAAGAAAGGAGGATGAGGAAGAGGAATAGAAAGAGGAGGAGGAAGAGGAGGAGGGAAAAAAGGAGAAGAAGGAGGAGAACAAAAAGAAGAAGAGGAGGAAGAGGAGTAAAAGTAGAATTATTGAAATAGCAAAGGAGATACAAAAGCAAGCTGATGAAAATTATATATTAAAAACCAAAATGTGGCAAATGGAAGGTAATGCCTCTATGAGTCATCAAGAATTAGTCAAACTAAAAAGAATGAAAAAATAGAAGAAAACACCAGCTTCTGGAATAAGAACTTACTATTTGAGAAAAATTGCTGGGAAAATGGGAAAATAATACATTAGAATCTTGGCATAGACCTACATTTTACACCCTATACCATAATAAAGTCAAAATGAGTATATGACTTAGTCATAAAGGATGATACCATAAACAAATTCAGAGAACAAGAGAGAGCAAGATCAGATTTTTGGAGAAGTAAAAAATTTATGAGAAAAGAAGAACTAGAGAACATTATGAAAGGCAAAATGGACAACTTTGATTACATAAAATTTAAAAGGTTTTGCACAAACAAAACAAAACAGAAATAAGATTAAAAGGGAAGTACAAATGTGTAGAAAAATCATTACAGCTGTGTTTCTGATAAAGGTCTCATTCTAAAATATAAAAAGAACTGTGTCAATTTTTTAAGAATACAAATCATTCTTCAATTGATAGTCAAAGGATATGAACAAATAATTAATGACAAAATCAAAGTTATCTATAGTAATATGAAAAAATGCTCTAAATCACAATTGATTAGACAAATGCAAATTAAAACATTTCTGAGGTACCACCCCACACCTCTCAGATTGGCTAAAATGACAGGAAAAGATAATGATAAATGTAGAAGGGGATGTGGGAATACTGAGACACAATGCATTGTTGATGGAGTTGTGAAATGATTCAATCATAGTCGAGAGAAATTTGGAACTATGTCCAAAGGGCTATAAAACTGTACATACGCTTTGACTCAGCAGTGTCATTACTGGGTGTGCATCCCAAGCAAATCATAAAGGAGGAAAAAGAACTCCCATGTACAAAAATGTTTGTAGCAGCTATGTTTGTGGTAGCAAAATACTAGAAAATGAGTAGATGCCCATCAATTAGGGAGTGCATAAATAAGCTGTGGAATATGAAGTTAATGAAATATTATTGTTACATAAAAAATGATGAAAAAGCTAATTTTAGAAAGGCCCAGAAAAGATTTACATGAACTGATGCTAAGCAAAACAAGCAGAACCACAAATACATTGTATCCAATAGCAGTAAGAATGTGCAGTGATCAAGTTATGAAAGACTTGGTTCTTCTCAGTGGTTCAGTGATGCAAAGCAATAGTAATAGACTTTGGAAAGTAATTGTCATCTACATTCAGAAAAAGAATTATGCACACAATGTAAATCAATATATTCTATGTTCATTTCTTTTTTCTGTCTTTTTCATCTCATAGTTTTTCCCTTTTGCTCTGATTTTTCTCTATCAACATGGTTCATAAAGAAATATATATTAAAAATAAATAAATTTTATAAAAAGGAAAAAAAAAAGTCTTTTATGAGAACTTCCGAGAAGCCTCTCTGGACTTGAGACCAATTCCTACTATCACTTTGAGATTTTCTCTGTGGTCATTTTGTCTTCTTCTGCGTTGGTGTTTTAGTTTTCTCCATTACCACAGTAGCTTTCTATGGTCCATGTTCTTTTCTATTTCTTGCTCGTTTTCTTTCCTTTTCTTTTGATATTTCCTTTTTTTTATGATTGAATGCTGCTCCTGGGATAAAGTGGGCACTGTTGCAAGCCTCCTTGTGCAGCTCTGAACCTTGGCTTTGAGCACAGGGGCCCCATTTTGTAGGAGGTAACTTTGCTTGCTATTTTCATGAAACAGCCTGATTTTCCAGAGTTTATTTTCTGAACTGGTACTGGAAGCTGTCCCACTGATCTGCTCCTCTACAGAACCAGAACTAAGGATCTTATTTGCTGATTTGTTCATCAGCTTTCCCAGAGTCTGCACTGGTCTGACTTTTCTTAAAGTTTTTTCTAGTCTATATTGAGCTGGAGAAAGGTTTCCTTCCATCAGGCTCTGTTCAGAAGCCTGGTTTCATGTGGTTTTCCAGGAAACTAGGAGAGTTAAAGCATCTTCCTGGCTTTACTCTGCCATCTTGATTCCACTCCAGGAAGTCTCTTTTACTATTACTGATGTGATCATTAGGCTTATAGTTTTCCTTATGTTGAACCATCCCTGCTTCCCTATTATGAATATAAACTGGTTATAATAGATGAGCATTGCGATACTTTGATAAAGCTCACTGTAGTTTACTTATCAAAACCATATTTGTGTTACAAAAGGAATTTTGCAGGACTGCTTTTCTATTTTTTAATAGTTTATATAGAATTGGGATAAATTTGCCCTTAAATATTTTAAAGAATTCACTTGTAAATCTGTCTGGTCCTGGGGATTTTACATAGGGAGATAATTTATGACTAGTTTAATTTCTTTTTTCTAATATTCACAAGTATGATTACTAATAACTATGTATTTTGTTCCTTCCTATTCTTTTCTATTAATTATTTTCTTTGTGTATTTTTTGCCCTATATCTCCCTCAAATGTCTGTTTTGTTTCTGACACCTGCCTTTCTTAATCTATCATCCTTTTCAACCTCACTTCTTGTTCCCCTTTGATGAACTGTTCTGTGTGTATATTTATATTTTTCACATTTTGAATCAGATCAAAAGAGGCAAGTTTAATTCTTACCCACTTCATTTTACTTCTCCATTGTAATACTCAGATTTGAATGCCTCTTTATATAAGACAATTTATCCTATTCTTCCTTTTTCTTATTTTTCCAATATATCTCTCTTTTTCAGCCTTCCATTTTCCTTGTTAAATAATAGATTCATATCTATGCCCTTTAAGTAGACTTCTTCTTACTGCTTTAATGATGACAAAGTTCTTAGGGGTTGCATGCAACCTCTTCCCATTTGGGAATGTAAACAGTTTAACCTTATTAAATGCCTTAAGATTTATTGCTCATGTTTACCTTTTTATCCTTCTCTTGAATCTTATGATAAAATTTCAAATTTTCTATTCAGTTCTGGTCCTTTCATCACTAATGCTTGGAAATTCTCTATTTCATTAAATATTCATTTTCTCCTGTAGGATTATACTAAGTTTTGCTGGGTGATCATGTTTGGTCGTAATTCTAGCTCCTTTACTTTCTGGAATATAATTTTACAAGTACTCCACCTTTTTATCATGGTAGCTTCCAAATCTTGCATGATTCTGACTGTAACCCCACAGAATTTAGATTGGAATTTGGCTCTAATATTCTTGGGAGTTTTCATTTCACTATTTCTTTCAGGAGGTGATCAGTGGAAGTAACCATTTCTACTTTAACCTCTGGCCCTGTGATATATGGGAAATTTTTGTTTATATTTTCTTAAAATATAATCACCCTCCCTCTCCTTCTCTTTGCCCTTTTCTCCCTCTCTTTTTCCTCTCCTTTTCTCTCTCTTTCTCTCTCTCACTGATATATGAAATGGACATATCATATATCTGTACTATTCAGCAATCTATCTATTTCATATTTCATTAAGTAAGAAAACTTCTGAGAAGGAAATTCCTTCATCATAACAAAAACAAAAACAAAGCAGTTATTATTTTTGTCATCTTAGAAAGTTACATAAGGGCACTGAATGGCCAGGCTAAGTCAAAGGTGGGGCTTAAAATTGAATTTAGTTCTTCCAGACTCTAAAGCTGACTTTCTCTTCATTTTACCTCATTAGTTTTTTTCTTTGTTTCTTTGTTTCTTTATTTCTTTGTTTCTTTCTTTTCACTTAATATAATCAGAAATTAAATTGTATCATCATTGAATACAAAACTTGTGGTGTAGACATACCACTGATCTTTTTCTATTCCTTCTGCCCTAATAGGGCATAAGTTAATCCTTCCCAGGTGTACCTATTTCTTCCTAAGATGGTAGTTTAAGGTGTGAGATAGAATTTCCAATCCTATCTATATATTTTTGTTGCCTCATTTCAAACATGTGTGACTCTTCATGACACCATTTTGAGGGTTTTCTGACAAAGATATTAAAGTGGTTAGGCATTTCCTACTACAGGAAATTTTTGCATGTGAGGAATTGAGGAAAATGGGGTTAAGCAATTTATCCAGGGTCACACAATTTAAAAGTATCTGAGTCTAGGTTGTAACTCATAAAGATGAGTCCTCCTGATTTTAAACACAGTATTTTATCCACTGGGTCACCCAACTGACCATCTACCATTTGAGGTATGTAATTATTTTGCTAGAAGTCAACAAGGTAAACAAAAAAGCTATTTCTAAGACTTGATTGGCATGAAGGGCTTGGGAATGGTGATTTAATTCATCCTTCCCTGATAACCATGAAATAAGGGAGATTCATTGAAGCTAAATACTGTAGTATCCTTTTTGAATATACATCCTTTACCATGTTATCTTTTTTGTTAACTGTTGAATATCCTACAAGTTTTTCATTCTGTCCCAAATCTGTAACTAAATACCCCAAAGAACCATGTTTTTTTTTCTTTTTTGTAACCTTTTTTTTTTTTTTACTTTCTCCTTATTTCTGGAGATTTAATTAGGAACACCCAGTTATGAGAATTAACTCTTTTTTGGCCTAAGAGCACTATGATGGTCTAATCTATTGTTGTTATATGGACTTTTTATCAGAAGAAAAATTAATAACAGAATTATAAGTAGATCCAAGTCTTCCATTAGGAAAATTCCCAACATTCAAGCAGTAGTTTTATTATGTGCCATAATTTAAATTTATGTTTATCTCTAATCACATATCTCTTGTGTCTAAGTCAAAAATTCATGTTATCTAAAGTATTAACATAGAGAATACAGTTATATTGCGGTGTCAGGTGAAAAGCTTGGAGAGAAGTTAAAGGAAAATAGGCCTTTTCTAGAATATCCCTAAACTCTCAAAGTAGTAGGTCCATCTTGTATTTTCAGCTCAGAGATACCTGTTTAGGCCTGATAGACCTCTTAGGTCTTTCTTCTCCTTCTGTTTTTGTTGTTGTTGTTATTGTTGTTGTTGTTGTTGTTTTGTTTTGTTTTGTTTTTTGGTTGTTTGTTTGATTTGTTTTTTTCTTTCTCTAGACTGTTGCCATCAATTCAATGATTCTTTCATGGATCATGATTCGCAATCCTTACTGGTTCTGTTTAATTATTAAAATCTCCAGTCCTTCCTCTAGGTTTCTCTCTTCTAGACTGGTGAGTCCTTTTAATAAATTCTGGGTATAACTCAGGTCAACCTTCTGTTCAAATAGTAAAATAGTCTCAGATTTCTCTCAGGGATAGAAAAGAATGTTTGTCCTTATAAACTAAAAGTCCCAGTATATCAATTTACTCTTAAGTACTATTTTAAAACAAAAGAACAATAAATAAGAGAAAAAGAAAGAAAAGAACAAAAAAGAAAAGAAAAGAAAGAAAGAAAGGAGAGTTTTGGACCAAAAACAGGGGAGGAAGAAAAGAGAGGAAAACTTACATAAAACTATTTTGCAATTCATCAGGATTTTAGAGTTAGAAGATATTTTTCCTATGAATGGATAGATTATTCATTGTTCATTTTGAATTATTCAAGGGGGAAGAGGAAGTGTGTTTTCTTACATATGGGATAGCTTAAGCAAGAGCTTGTTGGCAGAGGAAAACTTCACCTGTGTTGGAAATCTAAAAGGAAGATGGCCTTGAGGTTCAACTGGGAATCATTAAACGATTTTGAGAATAGGAAAACTATGACTGAAGTGATACTTAAAAGAGATAATTTTAGTGACAGTTGTTAAAGTGGATTGAAGGAGAAATGATTATAGGGGAGAAGGTCAGTGAAGAATAGATGTCAGTTGGCATTATGCATTCACCAACAGAAAAGAAAAGATAATGAATGCATGTATTTCAACCTTTCACCCAGAAAAACTTTATATTCCTACAGAATATTCATTATAAGATTTCTCTGTGCTTCAGAATGCACTACAGCTTTAATGAGGCTCTGTATGTGATTGAGGACTCTTCAATCTGTCTGTTCTGACACAACTATATCACCTTATTTTTCCCATTCCTAAGCTTTTAATAACAGTCACATAAAACTTTTATGTTTTTGTATTAATAAAGAATTATTCCAGTTTTTTATTGAAACAAAGTAATTAAAACCTCTTTCAGAAATGTCATTTATATTATTGAAAATATTAAATATTAATTTTTAGACAGATTGCTATTACAAAATTTTAACAATAGTGTTTGAGATGGCATCCACACAATGTGAACACTGCTCATTGATTTTTTGCATTAACAAAAAAATTAGAGCCCATCAATTTTTTGATATTATATATGTACAAAACAAGATCAAAAACAGAAACAAAAAAGCAACTAGTTGAATGATTACACACATACACACTATGTATATGTATATGTATATCTATATATATATATATGTATATTATATATAGTTGATTTGTGATTTTACAAGAATCAAACCCAGTTTTCTCATTTCCACAGTTCAGTTCTGACACTGTTATGATAGTATGCTGCTTTTGGTTTATATTGGGAACAGAAAAGATGAGCAAAAATGAATTTATCTGGAATAATAACCATCTACTCATGGGCATAATTAGGAATCTTGGTAAATGTCAATTTCTAATTCCATTTATAAATATATGTGTGACACACAAACACAAATGTACACACACATATATACGTATGCATATGCACACACACACATATATATGTATATAATATAGTCACTTTTTGGTCATGTGTTAGGATATTGTTATATATTTTTTCAGATTTTTGATTGTAAGGTTATAGGAAATGTCTAGTGATGAAACTCTCTTTTTAATAATGTAGCCTCTATATTTTCTACAACTTTCAGTCTTAGGGAGTTAAGTTGGAGCACTGAAAGGTTAAAAGAATTCCCAATTTTCACAAAGATAGCATGTGTCAGAAGCAGAAATGTGTTATTTTAAAATGTCAAATCCATTTCTTATTCATTTCATGTAATCATTCATTCAACAAACATTTATTAAATGACTACTTTGTGTCAGCCATTGTGTATAGAATTTGTAGTATAACATAAGACGATTTCTGTCCCTGAGAAATCCTAGGTTATAAGACTATATTTCTCATTAAATCATAATATGCAAAGCTGTTACTAAGACGAAGCAAACAGGACTTTTTACCAATATTGTGAAATTTAAAGAGCATATTCAGAACTTGCCTTTTTGGACAATGTAGAAAAACTAATCTCAATATTCAGTTACTAAGGCTTCTTACTTAAACCTGATACTCAATGACTTTTCTAGCAGTGGCCTTGCCTTGCAATTTCTCTGTTTCTTCTTCAACTTTGCTTGCTTATTGTTCTCCCCTTAGAATGTAACCTCTTTGAAGGCAAGGACTACCTTTTACTTCTTTTATTATCTTTTAGCTCAGTGCCTGAACCAATTGCAAGCACCTAATAAATACTTATAAATGGACTTACAAACTGCCAGTTACCAAGATTCCTACTTATAGCCATGGATAGATGATTATTATTCCAGATAAGTTCATTTCTGCTCATCATATCTGTTCTCACTATAAACCAAAAGCAGTATAGAATCATAGCAATGTCAGAACTGAACAGTGTAAATGAAAAAAAAAACTGGGTTTGATTCTTGCAAAATCACAAAGCAAACTGATGTCAAAGCCAGGTCTAGGACCTAGGTCTCCTCACTTTCAGGCGAGGATTCTTACCACATCACTATTCTGTGTCTAAATTTCCATAACATATCTCTAAAAGTGAGCCCTGATTTTTATTGAGGGCTCATTTCACCACTGTTTGGCCTTGAGATTCTCTAAAAATAGCATGGTATGTCAGCACCTTACTAATGTTGCAGAAATGCAATAGAAAAAAAATATGTATCTTCAGTAAAATATATAATGGAGTTTCTGTTCTTTCAAGAACCATTTTTATTTTGACTGATTTTAAGCTGGTAAACAGACTGAGGATATAAAATACCATATCTAGTTCCATTAATCCTCCAAATAGACTCCAGGTGAATAGTATGCTATTAGTGCTATTTGCTGACAGATGCAGAAGCTGGATGACTATTTAAATTGCTTCCAAAGAAAAGTTATTTTATGACATTTCTCTTCACTCCTAGAGGAGACCTCAGGGGTATACTGTCCCTTTATCATAAATGTAATAAATATGATCAGAATTGTGAATGGCCTGTTAGTGTCCCTCTAAAGTGTTATGACTCCTAAAGTGTTGATATAGTTTTGGAAACCACTGTCATTCTCTCTTTCTGTTTTACCTTGAGCCCTGAGAGTAAACCTTGAAAATCTAGAGAGCCAATTTGTCAGACAAAAGGTGTCTCGATTATTTTCTAATTCCATAACAATATTGCAAGTTCACTGTAGATGTCCAGAATCTTTGTCATCAATCAATAAATGAATTGGCAAGCATTTATTAAGTAGGCAACAGTCAGCCAAAAAAGTATTTATTAAGTACTTATTATGTTTTTATTATGGTACTAGGTGTGGAGGATACAAATACAAAGACAGTCATTATTTTCTAGTAATTTACATTCTTTTAGGGTATGCAACATGTTCAAAAATATGTACAAAATAGATATATAATGTTCATTGGGAATAGGAACACTAAGACCTACAAGAAATTTTGAATCACAGGATTTGAGAGCTAAACAGGACTTCATCAACCAGATAGTCCAATTTGCAGGCAAAAGTGCTCCCATTATAATATATCCAATGAATAATCATACCAGCTTTTCTTTGAATATACCCCAAGAAAGTAAAACTGTTACCTCTTGAGGTAGCCCCTTGTACTTTGGAGAGCTCTAATTGTTAGTATGTGGCTTTTTTACCCCCAAGACTCAAGCAAGACTTGACTCTGTAACTTAATCTTAACTGTTAGTTCCATTCTGTAACTTCCATTTATTAATCTTTCTTATTCCCTCTTAACCTAAATAGAACAAGTTTAATCCCTTTATCAAATTTCAGTCTTTCAAATACTTGTTATACCAGAAATGAGTTTTAAAAGAAGAGGTGGCATTTCAAATGAGTTTTGAAAAGATCTAGAAATCACTCCTATCCTCAGTAAACTCCACTGGCATTTTAATATATTTATGTAAACTCCTTTTTAATCTGGTACCATTCTAGCTTTCCAGTCTTATTCTTTACACTATAATACTCGATATTGCAGTCAAAATGTCTTTTTTTTAGTTGTTCTTTATGCATTAAATTTTATGTCTCTTTTCTGTCCTTTTTCACTAGCTGGCCCTCATGGCTAGAATGCACTCCCTTTGCATTTGTGCCCTTTAGAATTCCTTGGTTCTCTCAAATCTTAGCTCATGTATTATCTTCCACACAAAGGTGTTACTATTCTTCCATCTTTATAATATATTTTAGGACCAAAGTTATTTCTTTGTTTTTATTTTTATCTACAACAATTAGAAGAGATGCAAGTAGTAGGTTCTTAATAAATGTTTATTGGCTTATTCATTGATTGATTAGTATGAGTTTTGAGAGGCAGAGGTGTGCAAGAAAAATCTATAAAATAATTAACAAGAATACAGCACAAAGTTGACTATTAGAAAGATTAATCACAGTGTGATTAAGTGAGGATTAAATGATAAAATAAAGATGGGTAGAAAAAGAAGGAAATGTGTTCTTAGAATTTAAACGTTTCCATTAGAGTATAAACTCCTTGAAGGCAGAAATCATTTTTCTTTTTCTCTTTTTGTCCTTAGCACATTGTCTTATACATAGTAGGTCCTTATTTAATTAATATTAATTTAAATTAAATCTCAATTTAATTTAATTTAATCTAGGTGTTCACCCACTTTGTTGATAGCCATAAGTAGTGGTGTTATTTTGCTTTAAGTCCTATACTTTAAAGGAATTTCAAGGGGGGAGGAATGGAGCCAAGATAGTAGAATGAAGCCAGGAAGCTGCTTGAGTTCTCCCAGTTTCCCTCAAAAACCACAGAAAACCAAGTCTCTGAACAGAATCTGATGGAATGAAACCACTGCTGAGTTCAAGATGGATTGGAAGGACTTCAAGAAAGGCCAGGCTCATTTAGGTAAAAAGGTGCTCGGCCCAGCTTAGATGTAGTCTGGGAAAACTAGTGAGAGGACCTTACATGTAGCAGTTCAGCAACTGAGTCACTCATCCAGATTAACAGTGCAGACCAGGGGGGCAGGCACCAGTATCAGTTTAGAAGGCAAATTTTAGGAAACCAGGCTGATAGAAGATAAGGTAGTGAGTAGAGTGAATCCACAAAAAAAGGAAACACTACTAAGGACAGAGTAGAAAAAGAGAACAAAAGTATATCCAGGGAAGAAAATAGTATGGAGGGAAATATAGAGGTGGTAATCCAGAGCTGAATATGAATGGGATGGACTTTCCCAAAAATGGAAGTGAATAACAGAGTGGATTAAAAAAAAAACAGACTCCTACAATATGTTTTTTTTTTCTTTTTACAAGAACACATTTGACACAGAGAGACACATACAGAGTAAAAGTAAAAGTGTGGAACAGAATTTATGTTTCAGTTGAAATTAAAAAAAAAACCCAGCAGTAGCAATTCTTATCTCACTTAAACCAAAAGTAAAAATATATCTAATTAAAAGAGATAAAGAAGGAAAATACACCTTGAAAAAAGGTACAATGAACAATGACAAAGTAATGGTATCAAATATATATACACTAAGTAGTATACTTGTACAAATTCCTAAAGAAGATATTATGCAAAAATAATATGCAAAATTTTAATTTAAAATTTTAAAAAAATTTAATATGGAAAGAGATTAAAACAACTTACAAACACTATGCCCAAGTGGCATTTATAACAGGAATGCACAGCTGGTTCAATATCAAGATAATTGACCATATCAATAACAAAACCAACAGATATCATATCATCTCCATAGATACAGAAAAATCTTTTGACAAAATACAGCACACATTTCTGTTAAAAAGCCTAGTGAGCATAGAGACAAAAGGATTCTTCCTTAAAAACATCATCTATTTACAAACCACAGCAAGCATTATTTGTAATGGAGAGAAGCTGGAAACATTCCCAATGTGGTAGGGTGAAACAAGGCTGGCCATTATCAACATTATTGTTAAATATTGTATTAGAAATGTTGGCTTTAGCAATAAGAAAAAGAAATTAAAGGAATTAGAATAGGCAAAGAGGAGATAAAACTATCATGCTTTGCAAATTATATGATGATTTTCTTAGAGAATCCTAGAAAATCTCATTTGATTTTTAAATTCTTTTTGTGTTATATGAATTCTCTCTGTGCAGGAAGCCATTTCACATTATTTGTTGGGATAGAAATTATTTTTACTTCAGTGTCCTTCTCTGAAGATGAACCCTAGTTTTCCCTGTTCCCAAAGTAAGTGTCTATGGTAAGGTTATTTCTTCTTTGCCAGTTCATTTTTCTTAAAAATAAGAGGCACCTCTAATCATGGGGTAGGGAGATGGTACAACTAGCTATAATTCAACTCTCCTCTCTGACTAGGAATCTCAAACCAAAAGCTCTATCCTCCAAGTGCTTACAGCCAGCAGTGTCCCTGCCCCACTGCCTCTGTACTCACCAGGTATTGGTTCCTTTTTGCCCAGGACCATGTCCCACAGCACATGGGCCTGGTGTTACTAATCAGAGGGCATTCACTCAGTCTTCCTGGATTCATACTCTGATTTTACAAACAATCTAGGAGATGAAAGTTCTGTGGCTCCTGCTGAGGCTCCAGCCAAAACCAGCTCATCCCATTTGCTATTTCTTGGGAGGTAGCTGGAAAACTTTGCACTTCACAAGGGTTAATACCTGGCTCGGGGGCTTTCTTCAGATCTTCTTGTGTTGTACTAGGTGCCAGCTTGTACCAGATTGTACCATGTTCTGCCTCAAATCTTGGTTTCTCATAAGTCCATGTTTGCCCTGAGGCATAAATTTATTTATGGGAGAAATCTGGAGAGCTCGAAATTTTACAATATACTTCACCATCTTCCTAGAATCCTCTAGTTAAATCTTTAAGTGAAGTGTTTGGCAATGGAAAGAACATGGAGGAGAGTCAAGATGGTGGAGTAAAGGTGGGGTGGAACCAAAGTGACAGAGAGTAGACAGGTCCTGACATCCCTTAGATCAACACCAGATCAAGCCACTGAACTGGTTTTGGAGTAACAGAACCCACAAATATTTAGAGTATAACAAATTTTCAGTAGAAGAGATTTGGAAAGAACTTCAGAAAAAGTCTGTTTCAATTAGGCAGGGGGCAGGGAGGGAAGTGGCCAAGCATAGGCGCAGCACAAGGACCCAGGATGATGTGATGTCCATGTGCCAGGGAATCTGCTGGAACGCTCTTAGCTTAAATACAACAACATTGGTTATTCTGTTTTGGTTGGAAGCCAATGGAGCAGCAGATTAATTGTGAAACATACAACAAAAATGCAAAAGGCAAATAGTGAACCTCTGAATCCCAGAATAAGGTAGGACTTGGTCATGCCCACCCAAAAACAAAAAGAAGTCAGTAGCACTGGCCCAGAAGAGTGTAAAGCCACTGTCACCTGTGGAGGAAGCTTGGGACAATCTCCCCTTTGTCCTAAGAATAGATCTTAAATTTAAAAAAAATGAGCAAAAAAATGAAAATAGAACTCTGACCATAAATAGGTTTTATAGAAATAGAAAACAGACCTCAAACTCTGAGGATCTTAAAGGCAAATTTACTCCAGATGCAGTTTCAAAGAGTGATATGAGTTGGTCCCCATCTCACAAGACTTTATTGGAAGAATTCCAAAATTATCTTAAAAGAGAGTTAAAAGAAATAAAATGGGGAAAGGAAATGACAACTATGCAAGAGAGTTCAGAAGATGAAACACAGAGATTGTCTGAAGAAAACTTCTTACAAAATAGATTTGAAAAATGTAGCCAATTTGTTGAAAAACAGAATTTCTAAAATAGAAAAAAAAATCCAATGAAAAAACCACATCATTTAAAAGTTCAATTGGCCAATTGCAAAAGATAAAAAAGTACCTGAAGAAAATAATTCACTAAAAATTAGAATGGAACAAATAGAAATGAATGACTCAATGAGACTTAAAGAATCATTCAAATAAAACAAAAAATGAAAAAAAATAGAAGAAAATGTAAAATAATTCATTGGAATAATAGCTGACATGGAAAACACATAAGAAGAGAAAATGTAAGATTTATTGGACTACCTAAAAACCAAGGAAAAAAAAGAGGCTAGACATCATCTTTCAAGAAATCATCAAGGAAAGTAGTTCTAAAACTAGAGAATAGAATTGCCATTGAAAGAATTCACCCATTCCCTCCTGAAAAAGACCCCAAAATAAAAACTGCAAGGAACATTGCAAATAACATTATCAGATCAAGGAGAAAATATTTCAAGCAGGCAGAAAGAAATAATGTAAATATCAAAGAACCACAATCAGGATTATCCAGGACCTAGCAGCTTCCACTTTAAAGGACTGAAGGGCCTGTAATTTGACATTCCCAAAAGGCAAAGCAACTTGGATTGCAGCCAAGAATCAACTAAACAGCAAAATTAAGCATTACCTTTTAGGGGAAAAGACAGACATTCAGTGAAACAGATGAATTTCAAATATTTCTGATGAGATGACCAGATCTGAATAGAAAATTTGATCTTCAAATAAAGAACTCAAGAGAAGCATAAAAAGTAAAAAAAAAAGAAAGAAAGAAAGAAAAAGAAAGAAAAAAAGAAAAAGAAAGAAAGAAAAGATTTTCTTCTAAAAGTTAAAATTTTGCATCCTTATATGGGAAGATGATATGTTTAACTCTTGATATCTGCATCTCTATTAGAGGGTGCAAGCTCTGACCTCCTAGAAAACCAACAGTAGATTAAGCCTCTAAACTGGTTTTGAAGTCAAGGAATCCACAAACATTTGGAGTACAGCACATTTCCAGAAGAAGATACTTTGGAAGAACTTCAAACAGGTTTTTTTCAAACAGGCAGGCAGACAGTCTACCAAGCCCAGACCACAACACAGGGAGACCAGGGCAAGAAGCTGGGGCAGGGAGTCATAGTGTTGCAACTTCCAAGCACCTGGAAATCTTCTGTGAGCCTCTTAGGGTACTCTGTCCTGATTGCAAGCAGGTGGTTTAGTAGATTTACTACAAAAGGCAAATTGTAAACCACTGAGCTGTGGAAGAAAACTGGACTTAGTCTCCATTACCCAGCATGGGAAATCAATCCGCAGAATTGCCTCAGGGCAAATTAAAGCAGCAGTGCCTCCTTTGCATTGAGCAGTTCTCACGTCTTAATAAAAAAAATGAGTAAAAAACCAACAAAAACTCTCCCCATAGAAAGCTTTTATGGAGAGAGATAGAAGAACAGACCTAAAATCCTTTTTCTTTTTATTAAAAGCTTTTTATTTACAACACATATGAGTGATTTTTCTACATTGACCTTTGCAAAAACTTTTTTTCCCAAGCTTTTCCACTCCTTCCCCCCAACCCCCACCCCTAGATGACAGGTAATCTAATACATGCTAAATAGGATAAATTATATGACAAATACAATACATGTATACATATCTATACAGTTATCTTACCACACAAGAAACATCAGATCTAGAAAGAGAAGAAAAAAACAACCTAAGAAGGAAAACAAAATGCATGGAAATATTCACAGAAAGCATTAAAATGCTGTGTTGTGGTTCACTCTCAGTTCCCACAGGCCTCTCTCTGGATGTATATGACTATCTTCATCGCTGAACAATAGGAACTGGTTTGAATCACATCATTGTTGAAGAGAGCCATGTCCATCAGAATTGATCATCATATAGTCTTGTTGCTGTGTATAATGTTCTCCTGGTTCTGCTGATTTCACTCAGCATCAGTTCATGAAAGTCTCTCCAGTCCTCTCTAAAATCATCCTGCTGGTTGTTTCTTACAAAACAATAATATTCCATAACATTCATACCATAATTTATTCAGCCATTCTCCAAATGATGGGCATCCTTTCAATTTTCAGTTTCTTGCCACTACAAAAAGGGCTGCCACAAATATTTTTGCACATGTGGGTCCCTTTCCCTCCTTTAAAATCTCTTTTGGGATATAGGCCCAGTGGAAACACTGCTGGGTCAAAGGGTATGCACTGTTTGATAACTTTTTGAGCATAGTTCCAAGTTGCTCTCCAGAATGGTTGGATCCATTCACAGTTCCACCAACAATGTATCAATGTCCCAGTTTTCCCACATCCCCTCCAACAGGTATCATTATCATTTCCTGTCATTTTAGCCAATCTGACAGGTGTGTAGTGGTATCTCAGAGTTGTCTTAATTTGCATTTCTCTGATCAATAGTGATTTGGAGCAAATTTTCATGTGACCGGAAATAGTTTCGATTTCTTTGTCTGAAAATTGTCTGTTCATATCTTTTGACCATTTATCAATTGGAGAATGGCTTGAATTCTTCTATATTTGAGTCAATTCTCTACATATTTTAGAAATGAGGCCTTTATCAGAACCTTTGGATGTAAAAATATTTTCCCAGTTTACTGCTACCCTTCTAATCTTATCTGCATTCATTTTGTTTGGACAAAAACTTTTTAACTTGATATACTCGAACTTATTTATTTTGTGATTAATGATGACCACTAGTTCTTCTTTGGTCACAAATTCCTTCCCCATACACAGGTCTGAGAGGTAAACCACCCTACATTGTTCTAATTTGTTTACAATATCACTCTTTATATCTAGATCATGAATCCATTTTGACCTTATCTTGGTATATGGTGTTAGGTGTGGGTCAATGCCTAATTTCTTCCATACTAGTTTCCAATTATCCCAGCAGTTTTTGTCAAATAGTGAGTTTTTATCCCAAAAACTGGGGTCTTTGGGTTTATCAAACACTAGATTACTATTGTCATTGAGTATTTTGTCCTGTGAACCTAACCTATTCCACTGATCCACTACTCTATTTCTTATCCAGTACCAAATGGTTTTGGTGACCACTGCTTTATAATATAGTTTTAGATCTGGTACAGCTAGGCCACCCTCATTTGCATTTTTTTCATTAATTCCCTT
>JAJPUD010007107.1:81182-100792 GCA_023553655.1 Myrmecobius fasciatus
AGCTGATGGTTTTAAATAGATGCTACCGACTATTTTAAGGAAAAGTCCATTAATTCCTATACTCTCTAATGTTTTTAATAGGAATGGATGTTGGATTTTATCAAATGCTTTTTCTGCATCTATTGAGATTATCATATTTTTTTTGTTAATTTGGTTATTAATATAGTCAATTATGTTAATAGTTTTCCTAATATTGAACCATCCTGCATTCCTGCTATAAATCCTACTTGGTCATGGTGTATTATTCTGGAAATGATTTTCTGTAATCTCTTTGCTAATATTTTATTTAAGATTTTTGCATCAATATTCATTAGGGAGATTGGTCTATAATTTTCTTTCTCTGTTTTTGTTTTACTTGGTTTAGGTATCAGTACCATGTCTGTATCATAAAAGGAGTTTGGTAGGAGTCCTTCATTCCCTATTTTTCGAATATTTTATATAATATTGGAGTTAATTGTTCTTTAAATGTTTGGTTGAATTCACATGTAAATCCATTGCTCCTGGGGATTTTTTCTTAGGGATTTGATTAACGACTTGTTCTATTTCTTTTTCTAAAATGGGACTATTTAAGTAATTTATTTCCTCTTCTGTTAATCTGGGCAATCTATATTTCTGTAGATATTCCTCCATTTCACTTAGGTTATCAAATTTATTGGCATACAGTTGGGCAAAGTAACTCCTGATTATTGCTCTAATTTCCTCTTCATTGGTGGAAAGTTCTCCCTTTACATTTTTCAGACTATTTGATTTTCCTCTTTCCTTTTTCTAATTAAATTGACTAGAGGTTTATCTATTTTGTTGTTTTTTCATAAAACCAACGTTTAGTTTTATTTATGAATTCAATAGTTTTTGTACTTTCAATTTTACTAATCTCTCCTTTTATTTTTAGGATTTCAAGTTTGGTATTTGATTCGGGGTTTTTAATTTGTTCTTTCTCTAGCTTTTTTTAGTTGCAAGCCCAATTCATTGATATTCTCTTTCTCTATTTTATTCAAATAAGCATCTGGAGATATACAATTTCCCCTTATTACCGCTTTGACTGTATCCCACAAATTTTGGTATGTTGTCTCATTATTGTCGTTCTCTTGGATGAAATTAGTAATTGTGTCTGTAATTTGCCGTTTCACCCATTCATTCTTTAGGATAAAATTATTTAGTTTCCAATTGGTTTTTGGTCTTTTTTCTCCTGGCCTTATAGTGCATGTGATGTTTATTCTGTCATGATCTGAAAAAAAAATACATTTATTATTTCTGCCTTCCTGCATTTGATTTTGAGGTTTTTGTGTCCTAACACATGGTCAATTTTTGTATAACTTCCATGGACTGCTGAGAAAAAAGTAAACTCCTTTCTGTCTCCATTTAATTTCCTCCAAAGATCTATCATACCTAACTTTTCTAATATTTTGTTTATCTCTTTAACTTCCTTCTTATTTATTTTGTGGTTTGATTTATCAAGTTCTCAGAGAGGGAGGTTGAGATTCCTCACTATTACAGTTTTGCTGTCTATTTCTTCTTGCATCTCTCTGAACTTTTCCTCTAGGAAATTCCATGCTATACCACTTGGTGCATACATGTTTAGTATTGATATTGCTTCATGATCTATGGTACCCTTTAGGAAGATATAATTTCCTTCTTTGTCTCTTTTAATTAAGTCTATCTTTGCTTTTACTTGGTCTGAGATCAGGATTGCTACCCCTGCTTTTTTTTTGTTCACCTGAAGCATAATAGCTTCTGCTCCAACCTTTTAACTTCACCCTGTATGTATCTCTGTGTTTTAGATGTGTTTCTTGTATACAGCATATTGTTGGATTCTGTTTTTTAATCCAGTCTGCTATCTGCTTCTGCTTTAATGGAGAGTTCATTACATTCACATTCATAGTTAAAATTACTAATTCTGTATTTCCTGCCATCTTATTTACCCTAGCTTATGCTTTTCTCTTTCTTGTCCCCTTTCCCTCCTTCCTATTATTTTGCTTTTGATAACCACTTCCCTCAAACAATCCTTCCCCTTTAGAGCCCCACCCACCCCTTTTTCCCCCCTTTCCCTCCTGTTTCCTCATAGGTACGTCTATTATTCCCTCAGAGCCAAATCTGATGAGATGGAAATTAACCAAATTCTCATTCCCCTCCCTTTTCTCCCCTCAATCATTATAGGTTTTCTTTGCCTCTACATGTGATGTAATTTCCCTTATTTTACCTCCTTTTCCTCTTCTTCCAGTGTTATCCCTTTTCTACCTCTAATTTCTTTTTCAGTTTATCATATCACAATAATCATAAAATCACAATAATCATATAATAATAATCATAAAATCATAGTAATCATATCATAATCATAATGTAGTAATAGATTCATAAAATCAACCCTCATTCTATAAGTATCTATAACATAAATATAGTTCTCAAGAGATTTTTTTTTTCTTCTTACCTTTTCATGTTTCTCTTGTGTTCTGTGTTTGTAGATCAAATTTTTTGTTCAGTTCTGGTCTTTTCAGTAGAAATAGGTGAAATTCTCCTATATCATTGAATGACCATTTTCTTCCCTGGAAGATAATGCTCATTCTATCTGGGTAACTTATTCTTGGTTGTAATCCAAGTTCCTTTGCCCTTCGGAATATCTGATTCCAGACCCTTCGATCCTTCAAAGTAGAAGCTGTTAGGTCCTGTGTGATCCTAATTGTGGCTCCCCGATATCTCAATTGTTTCTTTCTGGCTTCTCATAATATCTTTTCCTTGGTATTATAGTTCTGGAATTTAGCCACGATATTTCTGAGGGACTTAGTTTTTGGGTTTCTTTCAGGAGGTGATCGGTGGATTGTTTCAAGGAGTATTTTGCCTTCTGGGTCTAAAATATCAGGGCAGTTTTCTTCTATGATTTCCTGGAAGATAGTGTCTAGATTCTTTTTTTCATCCTGGCTTTCAGGAAGCCTTATAATCCTTAGATTGTCTCTCCTAGATCTATTTTCCAGGTCAGTTGTTTTTCCTAGGAGATATTTCATGTTTTTCTTTATCTTTTCATTTTTTTTGTTTGACTGATTCTTGAAGTATTGATGAGTCATTCATTTCCAATTGTTTGATTCTAATTTTTAATGTCTTATTTTCTTCAGTTACTGTTTTTAGTTCCTTTTGCAATTGACCAATTACATTTTTTTTGTTCATTGCATTCTTTTTTCATTTTTTCTATTTTATTTTGCAGTGATCTCATTTCATTTCCCCATGTTTCTTCTAACTCTGTTTTAAGATCCTTTATGTAATCTTCAAAGAAAGCCTTGTGACATGGAGTCCAGTTTGTTTCTCTCTTTGGGGCTTTTTCTGGAGTTGCTTTACCTTTAGGGGCCTCAGGATTTGAGGTCTGTTCTTCCCTCTCTCCATAAATTTTTCTATGGTGAGAGCTCTTTTTGGTTTTTTATTCATTTTTTTAAAGGTGTGAGGTCTGTTTAGGGCAAAGGTGGGACAGCTGCTTTAATTTGCCCTGGGGCAGTTCTGCTGATTGAGTTATTTCAGGAACTGGGCAATTCTGCTGGTTGAATTATGTCAGGTGCTGTGCAGTTCTGCTTTAGTTCACCCTGGGGCAGTCCTGCTGATTGAATTATTTCAGGTACTGGGCAGTTCTGCTGACTGAATTATTTCAGGTGCTGATCAGTCCTACTGATTGATCACCCTAGGGTGCTGTCTAATGGCAGCTAGGTCTGATGCTCTTCAGGGGTTCAGAGGTTTACAATTTTCCCCCCACAAAAGGCAGACCCTCCAAACCACCTGCCCACAATCAGGACAGATTGGCCCAAGAGGCCCACAGAAGACTCACAGGTGTGTGAAAAGCACAGCTCCCACTCCTGTTTAGACTCCTGTTCCGACTCCTGTTCCAGCTCCCTGCTTCAGCTCCCTGCCCTGGTCTCCTTGTGCTGCAGTCTGGGTTCAGCAGACCACCCCCCTGCCCAATTAAGACAGACCTGTTTTGAAGTTCTTCCAGAGTATCTTCTTCTAAAATCATGTTGTCCACCAGATATTGTGAATGTTTTTTTTTGCTTCAAAATAAGTCTAGAGGCTTCATATGTTCTTGGTTTGAGGGAAGGTTAGAGGAGGTTACAGAGGCTCCTGTCTGATCTCCACCATCTTGGCTTCCCAGATCTAAAATCCTAAGGTTCTTAAAGGCAAAGCAACTCCAGATGAAGCCCCAAAGGCAGATATGAAATGTTTCAAAAGACTTTCTCGGAAGATTTCATGAAGGATCTTAAAAGAGATTTAAAAGAAAAATAAGGAAAGGAAATGATATCTTTGCAAGAAGTATGGGAAATGCATATAACTCCCTATAAAATAGATTTGATGAAATAGAAAAAACATATAATTCCTTATAAAATAGATATGAAAAAAGATACCAATTCATTGAAAAACAAAATTTGTGAAATGGAAAAAAAATGCAATGAACAAAACAATTCAATTGGGCAAATAAAAAGGAGTTAAAAAAGGTAACTGAAGAAAATAATACACTACAATTTAGAATTAAACAAATAGAATTGAATAACTCAATAAGACTTCAAGAAGCAGTCAAACAAAACAAAAATTTTAAAAATGAAGAAAATATGAAATATCAACTAGGAAAAACACCTGACCTGGAAAAATAGATCTAGGAGATACAGTCTAAGGATTATTGGATTTCCTGAAAGCCATGATAAAAAAAAGAACCCAGACATTATCTTACAGGAAATCATACAGGAAAACTGCCCTAATATCTTAAAATGGGAAGATAAAATAGTTATTGAAACAATTCACTGATCAGCTCCTGAAAGAGATCCAAAATTGAAACCCCAAGGAATATCATGGCTAAATTTCAGAACTATTGCACCAAGGAAATGATATTGCAAGCAATCAGAAAAAACAAACAAACAAACAAAAAACAAAAAACAAACACAAACAATTTAAAAATCAAGGAGCCACAATTAGCATTACCCAGGACCTAGCAACTTCCACCTTGAAGGATGAAAGGGCCTGGAATTTGATATTCCAAAAGGCAAATGAACTTGTATTACAGCCAAGAATAAGCTTTCCAGCTAAAATGAGCATTATCTTTCAGAGTAGAAGATGAACATTCAGTGATATAAGTGAATTTCATCTATTTCTAATTAAAAGACCAGAACTGAACAAAAATTTTGATCTCCAAACACAGAATTCAGGAGAAGCATAAAAAGGTAACAAGGAAAGAACTCTTGAGAACTATATTTCTGTTATGGGTATTCTTAGAGAGTGTAGGTATAATTTGATTTTATGATAATATGAAAAAAGAAACTAGAGGTGGAAATCCACCTCTAGTGGGGATTGTACTGGGAAATAGGAAAAAGGAGGAAAAATAAGGGGGAATTGCATGTCATGAAGAGGCAAAGACGACATTTTTAATTGAGGGAAAGAAAGAAGGGGGTAAGCATTGTGTGGATCTTACTCTCATCAGATTCAGCTCAAAGAGAAGATATCAGACATATTTGGTTTCACAGAGAAACTTGTCTCATTTCATAGGGAAGTAGGAGGGGAAAGGGGAAGAAAAAAGAATAGAAGGAAAAACAAATATTAGGAGAAAGCTATAAAAAGGGGGGAGAGATTCTAAAAGGGGAGAGCTATTTGAGGGAGGTGGGCATCAGAAGCAAAATACTGGGGAGGAGAGAAGGGGGAAAGGAAAGAGAAAAACATAACTTTAGGTAAATTAATTGTCAGGAAATACAGAATTAGTTATTTTAACTGTGCATGGGAATGGGATGAACTCTCCCATAAAACGGAAGTGGATAGCAGACTGGATTAAAAACCAGAATCCTACAATATGTTGTTTACAAGAAGCACATTTAAAGCAGAGTGATACATACAAGGTGAAGGTAAAGGGCTGGAACAGAATCCATTATTTTTCAAGTGAAGGAAAAAAAGCAAAAGTAGCAGTCCTGATTTCAGATCAAGTAAAAGCAAAGATAGATCTGAGTAAAAGAGATAAGGAGGGAAACCATATTTTATTAATGGATACAATAGATAATGAAACAATATCAATACTAATCATATATGCACCAAGTGGTATAGCATGGAAATCCCTAGAGCAGAAGTTAAGAGAGATGCAAGAAGAAATGGACAGCAAAACTATACTAGTAGGGGATCTCAACCTTGCTCTTTCAGAAATAGATAAATCAAACCACAAAATAAATAAGAAAGAAGTTAAGAAGGTAAACAGAATGTTAGAAAAGATAAGTATGATAGATCTTCACAGAAAATTGAATAGAGAAGGAAAGTTTACTTTTTTCTCAGCGATTCATGGAACCTATACAAAAATTGCCCATGTGTTATGGTGTAAACCCCTCAAAATCGAATGCAGAAAGGCAGACATAAGAAATGCATTTTTTTCAGATCATGATGCAATTAAAATCACATGCAATATAAGCACTGGAGAAAATAGATAAAAAATTAATTGGAAATTAAATAATCTATTCCTAAAGAATAAATTGGTGAGGGGCAGCTAGGTGGCGCAGTGGATAGAGCACCAGCCCTGAAGTCAGGAGGACCTGAGTTCAAATCTGGTCTCAGACACTTAACATTCCCTACCTGTGTGACCCTGGGCAAGTCACTTAACCCCAAATGCCTCAGCGAAAAGAAAAAAAAAAGTATGTAAAAAAAAAAACCTTTATCACTATTCGGATAGTTAAGAGTATACATAGAGGCTATAAGTGTGAATTGAATATAATGGAATGGTCTCAAAATAAATAAAATTAACAAGTGAGAAAGAGGTAAGTACTGTGAAAAAAGGGAGGGGAGGGCAAGAATGGGAAAATTATTTCATTGAAAGAAAAATGAAAGGAAGAACTTTAATAGTTAAGGAGAAAATGTGGGGGATAGTGTGAATGCTTGACTCTTACTCTCATCTTGCAAGGAATAACATACAGACTTAATTGGGTATACAAATCTATTTTACCTTACAAGGAAATAGAAGAGGAAGAAGAGAGGAGAAAGGATAGTACAGAGAGAAGGGAAAGAAAACTAAGGAAGTTAGTGATCAGAATTAAAACAGTTTTGAAAAAGAATGATACAAACAAGATAGAAAGACAGAGAGACAGAAAATCATAGAAACAGAGAGAGGGTGAGGAAGGGAAAGAGAAAGAGAGGAGATAAATAGGAATAATAGGATGGAAGTAAATATACAGTAATCATAACAAAGTGAATTGATGAACTTGGTCATAAAATGGAAGCAACAGAATGGATTAAAAACAGAATCCAACAATATTTTGTTTACAACAAATATCTCAAAGGAAAATAAAAATAATCCTAATTAAAAGACATAAGCAGTAAAACTACATTTTACTAAAAGGTAACATAGACAGTGAAGCAATATCAATACAAAATATATATGCTCCAAATGACATAGTATCCAAATTCTTAAAGAAAAATTCAAATATGGCTGAATAAGTTATGGTATATGAATGTAATGGAATATTATTTTTCTATAAGAAACAATCAGCAGGATAATTTTGGAAAGGCCTGGGGAGTCTTACATGAACTGATGCTAAGTTAAATGAGCAGAACTAGGAGATCATCATACATGGCAACAACAAGATTATAAGATGATCAATTCTGATAGATGTGGCTCTTTTCAACAATGAGATGATTGAGGTCAGTTACAATGATCTTGTGATGAAGAGAGGCATCTACATCCAGAGAAAGGACTGTGGGAACTGTATGGATTACAACATAGCATTTTCACTCGTTTTGTTGTTGTTTGCTTGCATTTACTTTTTTCTCATTTTTTTCTTTTTTGATGGAATTTTTCTTCTGCAGCAAGATTATTGTATAAATATGTATACATACATTGGATTTAACATATTTTTAAGATGTTTAAATATTTTGAATTATTTGCCATCTAGGGGACAGAGAGGAGGAAAGAAAGGAAAATTTGGAATACAAGGTTTTGTAAGGGTCAATAATGAAAAATTATTCATACAGATGTTTTAAAAATAAAAAGCTTTAATTTAAAAAAAAGAAAAAGTCAGATCATTTAAAGGAGGGAATTAAAAAAAAAAACAATATTAGTAATAAACCTCACCATTCTTCTCTAAGAACTAGATACTTCCAACCATAAAGAAACAAGAAAGAATTATATAAGTTTAGAAAAGTTAAATATCATGGAATTCATGCAGAGATGTCATTTTTCAGACCACAATGTAATAAAAAATCATTCAATAAAGGACCATGGAAACATAGATTAAAAATTAATTTGAAACTAAATAATCTAATTCTGAAGAATGAGTTGGTAACAGAACAAATTACAAGATAAATCAATAATTTCATTAAAGGGAATGACCACAATGGTATAACAAACCAAAATTTATGGAATGTAAGCAAAGGAGTACTTAGGAAAAAAAAGTATATCTTTAAATGCTTGCATCAATAAAACAGAAAAAGAACAGATCAATGATTTGGACATCTACAATAAAAAAAAGAAAAGAAAAGAAACTATAAAAAGAAAAATAATAATGTCCCCAATTAAATACCAATTGGAAATTCTAAAAATCACCAAAGAGATTAATAAAATTGAAAATAAGAAAATTATTGAGCTAATAAATTCAATTTTGAATTGCTTTAATAAAAAAATGTAGAAAAATCAACTTTAATTATAGTTATAGTGCACTTCTCTCTATTCTCTGTTTCACTATTTGTTCTTTTCTTTCTCCATTTTTATTCTGTATCTCATCAAAAGTCTGTTCTGAGCACTGCCTCCCTAAATTCTCAACCCTACTTTCTTCTCTTAAGTGCTTCCCTTCCTACTTACTTCTAAGGTGAGATAAATTTCTATAGGGAACTGATGGTATATTTTACTCCCTCTTTGAGCCAACCTCTGTGAGAGTAAGGTTCAAGCATTGTCCACCTCATGTCCATTTCCCCTTAATGATAAAAACTCTTCTTTCACAGACATCCCCTTTTAAGGCAATCAGAGTTAAGGGATTTACCCAGGGCCACACCTCTAGCAGGTGTCTGAGTCTGGATTTAAACTCAGGTCTTCTTGGATCTGGGCAGTTCTCTATGTAATGAGCCACTTTTCTGTTTTTTCTCCTTTTTTACATGGGATAGATTTCCGCACTCTTATTTTTTCCCTTTTCTAACACATCATTTTTTCTTACTTTTTAATTTATTTTTTAAAGAAAGAAGAAAAACAAAATATCAAAAATTAAAATAATAAATTCATCATGTTAAAATGAAATTAAAGCAATTATTAAAATGTATTTTGTCCAATTGTAGACTAAAAAATCCAATAATCTAAATTGAAATGGATGAATATTTCAAAAAATGTAATTTGCTCATATTAACAGAAAGGGGAATAGAAGATTTAAATAAGTCTAACTTGAACAAGGAGGGGTAATCAACAAGCCATGAAAGACCTTCCTAACGAAAAAAAATCCTGTGAGCACATTGATTCACAAGTGTTTTCTTTCAAGTGTTTAAAGAATAATTAATTACAATATTTATAAACTATTTAGAAAAATAGCAAAGGAATGCTAGCAAATTCCTTTTTATAACAAAAATATGGTGCCAATGACTAAACCATGAAAAACAAAAACACAAAAGAAAACTATAGACCAATTTCCCTAAGAAAAATTGATACAAAATATTTTAATAAAATACTAGCAAGGACATTATAGCAATATCTTACAATAATCAGGTGGAATTTATGCAAGAAGGCAGAGCTGGTTCATTATTAGGAAACTAGGAGCATAATTAACCATATCATTACCAAAATTAACAAAAAATCATGATTTTCAAAATAGAAACAAAAAAATAAACCTTTTAACTAAATATATTTATTCCTATTCAAAAAAATAAAAAGCAAAGGAATCAATGAATGTTTCCTTAATAGAAGTCTTTCTAATAAGATCAAGGGTGAAGTAAGAATTCACAAAATCACCATTATTGAATATTGTACTAGAAATGCTAGCTATAGCAATAAAAAGGGGAAAAATGGGGGGGTTGGGGAGTTGAAGGATTTAAAATAGGAATTAAAAAAAAAAAACCTGTCATGATATGAAGATATAATTAGAGAATCATAGACAATAAACTAAAAAATAATCCAAACGAGAACTTCACCAAAGTTGCAGGATATAAAATAAATCTAGAAATAAAGGAAACAGAATCAGGGCACCATACACAGTGACAGCAATATTGTGTGATGATTAACTATGAACAATCAAATTATCCTGAGCAATGTTTCTATTATTCAAGATAGTTCTGAAGGACTTATGAAAATGCTTATCACTTCCAGAGAAATCTGAATTCAAACCAAAGCATTTTTTAATCTTTGTTTTCATCTTTTGTTTTTTCAATTGTGTTTTCTTTTGCAACATGGAAAATATGGAACTATGACATGTATAATTTTTTTATTAACTTGCTTGCCTTCTGAAGGAGGGAAGAGAGGGGAAAGAGGAAAAGTTTTTTAACACAAAATTTAAAAATTATTTTTAATATTTTTGCGTATAATTGAGAAATATTTAATTAAAGATATGCAAATATATTAAATGAAGAAAGAAGAGTATAGAGCTGGAGTTTAGAAAGCATACTTTATTGTCTTGAAAATATTGTCTCAGAAATTCTGAGCTAGAGTTTACTTAAAATAGATGCAGTATCCACCTTAATTCCCACAGCAATGTAGTGAGATTCAGTCCTCATCCCCAGAATGGGGATCATGAGGTTCCTTAAGAAAAGGAAAATTAACTCAGGTGAGAAATGAAGCCTATTGGTGGTCACTGAACTTCTAGCTTGGGTAAGATAGGGAGACCCTATTTCAAAACAAACAAACAAAAATAAAAAAAACATCTAGGTTTCGTAATGAATAAAACTTTGAGTCTGAAGTCTGAAAGGCCAGAGTTTTAATGTAACCTCAGATATGTATTGGCTAATTGAATCTGGGCAAGTTGCTAAACTTCTACCTCAGTTTCTTTACTTATTAAGTGAGGATAATAATAGCACCTAATTGACTTTATTGTCATTAAGATAAAATGAGGCAATATTTGTAAACTACTCTATAAACATTGAAACATTATATAAAATCTAATTATTCTTATTTTGATTATTTTCACATGAAAATTCTTGTATAGGTTAGCAAATTATGGTATATATATATATATATATATATATATATATATATATATATATATATATCTGAGCTTCTGCTCAAAAGTGCCTTTCTGTTTGGAGCCTGAATCAAAGTATCATGAACTTCTGCCAGAGGAAAATCAATTTGAGGGGAGAAAATAATGCAGCATTGAAATTATAACATAAATAATTTCAAAATCAATAGAAAATAAGATTTGGTTTATAATAATTCACTTGGTACCCAACTTTTCAGGGTCACCCATCCATTATCTTGAAAAGTGGGGCACACCTGTACTATTCTTTGTTTCCAAGTATAATGAATGGGCTCAGGACTAACATTGGAACAGCCTTTGAAAGTGACTGGGTGTGAAGCTCATTTAATTTAAAATCATCCCCTCGTTTAGATGCTTGGAATGTCTCTTTCTGACACTATTCCCTAGTCACTAATCTGCAATGACTTACAGAAAGCTTGTTGGATATATTAGAACCACAAGCAATGACCTCTATTTTCAGCAACATTTGGTAGACAAAACATGATTGGGAGACTTTAATCATAACTTCAGGATCAATACACTTTTCAGGATGATTGAGATGATAAAAACAAGAACAAATATGAACATTTAGTGGGAGAGAAATTATCTGCTTCCTCACTCTCCATTTTGAATAAGTTAACAACTCATGAAAAGAAGTCCTTATTAGTCGTTATTATTGCAAAATCTGGGAGAGTATATCATGCAAATTATCTGTCACTAAATCTAATTGAGAGATTTTCATATGTTGCTATGTTTTCCCACTACTTACTTCAGATTCCCAAATAGAATGTGCTTCTTGAATGGGTAGTAATTATACTTAATGCAATATAGGTCATATAAGAAAGATATAATACATTATATACACATATATAAAAGTATATGCATGCATAAACATACAACTATGTTCATATACATGACTATAATTATATACATTAGCATACAGTACTGTATCCATGTTATCTATGCATAGGTATATGTGTGTGTGCACATATATGTATATACATGAGCATATAAATATTTATGTGCATATGAGCATATATGATTTTCCTGAGAGCCTCCAGTGGAGAGTGTTCTCTCCACCACAAAAATATTTTGTATTTGTTGTAAATATGCAATTTTACCCAATAGAATATGAATGTTGTGTGTTTATGTCTGTATGTATCTATATGCATATATACATATTCTACATAATTATATGTTATTTCATGCACATATATTTACTAAACATCTGCTACTGAGAGAGAAAAGGGGAATAAATTATGATTTTGATGTCTGTAAATACCAAACACATGAATGGATGAGATTAGCTAAATTCAAAACAAAAGTAGACTGAGATGCTTCTGGTGGTGGGAAATTTCTCTTCAATTTGTCATCAATCAAAGACAAGTTGACTGTGAGATATATTTTAAAAGAACTTCTTTTTCCAATTATGAACTGCAGTATGTGATGGCAATACTCCTAGGACCTTAGTTATAGATTCATCTGGCATTATTGTGTTGAGAAGGACTAGTTATTATTCTTAGCTAGATCCTAATCTTCCTGTGTAGGGTATTATTCTTTCCCAAGTCCTCACAGAGAGAGCATGGGAAAAAAAGAAAAAAGAAAACACAACAACAACAACAAACATTCATTTTAGTCTTGGTCCCAGGATCTCTAAGATCTTTTCCTTCTGAAATGGTTTTCTTTTTTGCCATTTAAAGACTTCAAAGAAAAGGTGCCTGAGGCAACTTAGAAAGGTTAACTTGACTACTATGCAAATCTTTCCCCACCAACTGAGGATTCCAATACCTAAAGAATCTTGATCCTTATATTTCCTACTTTAGAAAGGCTTTGAAAATATGAATGAATAATTCCCTTTGTTTCACCAACACACTGTCTGTCTGTCTCTGTCATTGTCTCTGTCTCGCTGTCTCTTTATCTGTGTCTTTCTCTCTCTGTCTCTCTCCATCCTTTATCTGTGTCTGTAGAATAAATGTATATCACAGTTTTAAAATTTTCCTACTTCCCTCTCTTGAATATTTTATCACTTATGATCATTGTCAACTGCATTAAGCAATAGTATTCATAGAATAAGATTTAAAATGCTTAATCAAATAGTATTAAATGATACAATGAGCAAAAGATCTGTGAGAAACTTTAAAGCAATAAAAATAAAATTTGGGACAAATACAAGACTTCAGGAAAGTAGAAGAGAAAAGGAATTACTAACTTGGACCATCCCTGAGTGTTTCAGAAACAAATTATGATCTTCCCAGATATATTTTTAGACCTGGAGTCTGATACTGAGAATCTCATCACCATAGCTCTGCTCTTGTATTGTTGACAGCTCATCTCTGCAAGTTCTGCTCTCCTGGTCTCCTATGCTTGTCAAAACATCTTTCCCAGGTTTTTCTCCCATGCCCACTAATCAGCAGCACAAGACAGCAGCTACTATTACTGACTCTAAAATAGTGTAAACCCATTTTTCCTATGGATTTTCTGAACAATGGCTAATGTGGTTGATGACAGTATAGCAGCACAGTATGTCAGTGGCATTGGTTGGGAATCTGATACTCCAATCTTCTTATTCCTGCATATAGTAAACATTTTTTTTCATTTTTATAAAGCTTTTTATTTTCAAAACACATGTATATAGTTTTCAACATTCACCCTTGTAAAACCTTGTGTTCCAATTTTTTTCTCCTTTTCTCCCCCTTCCCCCCTTCCCTAGAAAGCAAGTAATCCAATATATATTAAACATATGCAATTTTTCTATACATATTTCTACAACTATCATACTGCAGAAGAAAAATCAGACCAAAAAGGAAAAAAAATGAGAAAGAAAACAAAATGCAACCAAAGTATGAAAATACTGTATTGTGATCCATACTCAGTTCCAATAGTCCTCCCTCTGGGAGCAGAGGGCTTTCTCCATCACAAGTATATTGAAATTGGCCTGAATCACCTTATTGTTGAAAAGAGTCATGTCCATCAGAATTAATCGTCACATAATTTTGTTGTTGCTGTTGTACAGTGTTCTCCTGGTTCTACTCACTTCACTCAGTATCAGTTCATGTAAGTCTCTCCAGGCCTCTCTGAAATCATCCTGCTGATCGTTTTAATAGAAAAATAATTTTCCATAATATCCATATATCACAACTTAGTCAGCTTTCTCTAACTGATGGGCTTACATTCAATTTCCAATCCCTTGCTACTACAAAAAGGGTTGCCACAAATATTTTTGCACACGTGAGTCCATAAAAATTATTTTCTTATCAAGCCTCTTCTGGTAATTCCCTTTTCTTCTCTCTCCCTTGAAAAGAACAAAGTCTAAATACTCCAAGGCAGTTAAAATTTGGGAATTGTTGTCTACTAACAGAAACAGTATTCTGCCAATATGTAGTTAGAAAAATATAATATAGGGTTGAAAGTATTCCTTTCAAATCTGAAATTTTGTGTGAATCATCTGAGCATTTCCAAACAGACAGCTCTAGGGGCTATTTTAGAAAAACTTTCTAGATGGTAGAAAGTATTTTTTTTTCCAATTTTTACATCAGATATTTGATATAAGGCTGGTTTTATCCTTTTTTTTTCCCAAAGAGATGGGAGCTAGTGACTAGTATAGCCACTCCAATTAAATTGCCTAACATCTTGATTTAGTGTAATATTTTACTTAACTCTGTCAGTGTAATTTTTCAGTGGATGCACTTTAATAACATATAATAATTCAAAAATAGTTATAATTAGCTAACAGGTACTGTGGCTTGAGCACATTGCTCAAGATTACAAAATGGATAATCAATATGACTCATGGGAATGAATTATTTCATAAAACAATGTGCTACAAAGAAAAGGGAACCTAATATTGGAGAAAAAGGGATTGAGTCTAAACCCAGATTCTTCCTCTTACTATCTGGGTGACATTTCACAAGTCATTTTACTTCTCTGTTCCTCAGTTCCCTTATCTGTAAAAATCAATGGAAGATAATCATGAAATCAACATGGTGGATTAGAGGCAGCAAGGCAGCAGAAAAAGAAATACAAAAGATGATGGCCTAGCAACACCAGACCCAAAACTCTGTTATAAAGTAGCATTCATCAGAACCATCTGGTACTGGCTAAGAAATAGTGTAGTGGACCCATGGAATCTATTAGATACATATGATACAATAATTAAGGCCTATTGTAACTGAGTATTTGATAAACTCTAAAACTCCAGCTTCTGAAAAAAAGAACTCACTATTTCACAAAAATTACTGGGAAAACTGGAAAATAATATGTCAGAAACTTGGCATAGAACTACATCTCACACCCCATATCAAAATAAGATCAAAATAACATAGCATTTTCACTCTTTCTTTTGTTGTTTGCTTGCATTTTGTTTTCTTTCTCCGTTTTTTTTTCCTTTGTGATCCGATTTTTCTTGTGCAGCAAGATAATTGTATAAATATATATACATATATTGGGTTTAACATATATTTTAACATGTTTAACATGTATTGGACTATCTGCCATCTAGGGGAGATGGTGGGGGAAAGGAGGGAATAATTTGGAACAGAAGGCTTTGCAAGGGTCAGTGTTGAAAAAGTAACCATTTATATGTTTTGCAAATAAAACATTTTTAAAAAAATATCAATAAAAAAGGCAAAATGAATAAATAATTTGGGCATAAAAGGTGACACTATAAGCAATAGATAATTTGCCTATCAGATGTTTGGAGAAGGAGAATTTATGACCAAATTTGGTGAATTTATAACCGAAGAAGAACTAGAGAACACTGTGAAAGACAAAATGGACAACTTGGTTTATATTAAATTAAAAAAGTTTTGCACAAAGAAAACCAACAGAAACAACATGAAAAAGGAAACACAAATCTGGGAAAAAGTAAGGCAAGAACTCGAACAATGTCTACCCGCAAACTGCTCCAAATCCCTTTAAATAATGACTCTAAACAAATTTTAGAACATCACAACATTCAAAATGACAGAGTAGAACATTTTCCAGCTGAAGGAAACTTAGAAGCTCAGCAGAAATGCTCTGTGACATCAGGGTGGGTGTCCTGGGGAAGGCCCAGATCCAGCCCCAGCCCGGCCTGACCAGACCTCTGAATCAGCAGTAGTCCTGGTGGTTTCCAGCCCTCTCAGCCCAGAGACACAAAAGAGAACCTGGAAGATCAGCAAAAAATGTCTGGGAAGCCAGAGCCCAGTGCCCAATCCCAGCACAGACCTGGCCCCAACTCCAGCCCAGACCCCGGGTCAATCAGGGTGTCTGAATCATCAACAATGCTGGAGGCTTCTGGATTTCTCAGTCCGGGGACAGTAGGGAGGACTCCCAAGGTCAGTGGAGAGGGTCTGTGGCAATGGGATGGGAGACTGGTGTTCAGTCCCAGTGCAGCCCCTGTGGTGGAACCCCAGCCCAGGCCAGCACACTAGATCTGACATCTACAGTGGGGCAGGGACACATTTAACAGCTCCACACCAGAAAAGAGTGCTTGTGGTCAGATTTCTAGAAGGATTTCTGAAAAAACAAAACCCCTTAAGCTTGGGACATTGCACCCTCCACCCTGGAAACAGAACCCTAAGGTAACAAAGATTTAAAAGGAGAATGATAGTATAGGAAAATGAACAGAAAACAAAAAAGTTTCTGACCATTGAAAGTGACAGGAAAGATCAAAACACACACTCAAAAGATGATTTAAAAAAAAAAGTCAAAGCTCCTACATGCAAAGCCTCTCAGAAAAATAAGAATTGGGCTCAGCCCACAGAAGACTCAAAAAATATTTGAAAATTAAGTAAGAGGGGCAGCTAGGTGGCACAGTGGATAGAGCACCAGCCCTGAAGTCAGGAGGACCTAAGTTCAAATATGGCCTCAGACACTTAAAACGTCCTAGCTGTGGGACCCTGGGCAAGTCACTTAATCCCAATTGCCTTAGCAAAAAGCAAAAAAACAAAAACAAAAACAAAAAAAAACCAGGTAAGAGAGATAGGGGATAAAATAGGAAAAGAATTGAGTGAGGTGCAAAAGGAAATATAAAACACTAATAAAGATAAGAATTCCTTAAAAAGCCAAAATGACCATTTTGGAAAGGGGGTACAAAAGATCACTGAGGAAAATAATTCCTTAAAAAGTAGAATTTAGTAAATTGAAGCTGGTGACTTTATGAGAAATCAATGTAGAATAAAGCAATTTTTATAATAGAAAAGCATGTGAAATATCAATATCTCATTGGAAAAGCAATTGACCTGGAAAATAGATCTAGGACAGATAATTTAAAAATTGCTGGTCTACCTGAAAGTCATGATCAAAAAAAAAAAAAAAAAAGAACCTGAACCTTATCTTTCAAGGAATTATCATAGAAAATTGTTCTGATATTCTAGAACCAGAGAGTAAAATAGAAATTGAAAGCATGCACCAATTACCTCCTGAAAGAGATACCAGGCATATTATAGCCAAATTCCAGAACTCCTAGGTCAGGGAGAAAATATTTCAAGGATCCAAAAACAATTTAAGTATAGTGGAGTCACAGTCAGGATAACACAAGATTTAGCAGCTTCCACCTTAAAGGACTATAGGGCTTGAAATATTGTATTCTGGAGTTCAATGAAGGTAGGATTGGAACCAAGAATCATCTGCCCAGCAAAATTGAGTATAATCTTTTAGAGGAAAGGTTTCAATGAAACAGAAGATTTTCAAGTGTTCCTGATGAAAAGACTAGAGCTGAACAGAAAATTTGGTTTTCAAATACAAGACTCTGGAGAAGCATAAGAAGGTAATTAGTAAAGTGATATAATGAGAGACTTAAGGTTTATCTGTTTACATTCTTACATGGGAAGATGATACTTGTAACTCATTAGAACATTCTCATTATTATGGCAGTTAGAAGGAGTATATATAAACAGAAGGCATAGGTGTAAATTGAATAGGAAGGGATAATATCTTTTTTTAATGATGAAATTAAGAGATGAGAGAGGAATGTACTGGGAGAAAGTGAAAGGGAGAAGTTGAATGGTGGTAATTATCTGCCATAAAAAAGAGGTAAGAAAATACTTTTACAATGGAGGCAAAGAGGGGAAGATGAGGAATGAGTGAGCCTTACTCTCATCAGAATTGACTTAAATAGGAAATAATACACATATTAATAGGGGTATAGAAATCTATCTTACTCTGCAGGAAAATAGGAGAATGGGATATGGGCAGGGGACAGGATGATAAAAGAGAGGGTATATTGAGAGAAGGAAGGGTCCATAGCAAAATACTTTTGAAAAGGGACAGGGTGAAAGGAGAGAAAGAATAAATGAGAGGAAATAAAATTAGTAATAGTAAGTGTAAAAAATTCAAAATAAGTTTATCTGGTGGAATATTATTGTCTTCTGGAAAATGATGAGCAAAACGCTCTCAGGGAAAAAAAAACCTTGGAAAGTTTTCCATGAATGTCAAATATACTGTATATAGAGTAATAGCAATGTTCTGGGATGACCAGTTGTAGGTGACTATTATTCTCAGTAGTACAATACTCCACACCTACTCTGAAGAACTTATGATAAAAATCCTACCCATACCAAGAGAAGGAACTGATCAAGTCTATATAAAGATCAAAGCATTTTCTATAACTTTCTCTTTCTCTTTAGTGTTAAATTGATTTTTCTTAAGGATTTTTATTTTCATTAGGATGGGAGATCTATGTTTGTCCCATAGTAGGAAAAAAGGAAACAAACATTTATTAAGCACTATTAATGCTTAGCTAAGCTAAGCACTTTACAAATATTATCTCATTTGATCTTTACAACAACCCTGGGAGATAGGCACTATTATTACCTTTTCCTACTCAGCAAATAGACAAAATAAGGCTAACAGAAGTTAATTATCTTTCAAGATCCTATATTCGAATTTAAGTTTTTCTAACTCTAGGCCTAGCATTCTATCCACTGTGCCATCTACTTATCTCTAAAAATACTTTGTAAATGCTAATAGTATTACTTAGTAATAAATGCTTATTGAGAATTGTTTTTAATTCAATCATTCTAGAAAAGTGAGAGAATATATTGAGAGATGATAACAAATAAAGATGTTACTAGGAGTAAGAATTCTTATCTCAGGTAAAACAAAAGTAAAAATAGATCTTATTAAAAGAGATAAGGAAGGAAAATACATCTTGGTAAACGGTACTGTAAACAATGAAGTAGCAACAATACTAAATGTATATGCTCAAATGGTAGAGCAGCCAAATTCCTAGAAAAGATTTTAAGCCAAAGGAAGAAATAGACAGTAAAACTATTCCAGTGAGGAATCTCAACCTTCCCTTCTCAGAATCAGACAAATCTAACAACAAATTAAACAAGAAAGAAACTAAAGAGAGCAATAGAATCCTAGAAAACCTAGATATGGTAGACTTTTGGAGGAAAATTGAATAGGAACAGAAAGGAATATATCTTTTTCTTGGTAGTATATGGCACTTACAAAAACTGACTGTGTATTAGGGCATAAAAGCCTTAAAATTAA
>JAJPUD010007107.1:100802-114609 GCA_023553655.1 Myrmecobius fasciatus
CATATCAGAGTGTAATTGAAAGCAATTTTTCTTTGGATTTGGATAGGAGTAGCAGAACCAATGACAAGAAAAACAACAATGGTAATGATATTTTTTAAATAATAATAGCTTTTTTATTTTTCAAAATATATGCAAAGATAGTGTTCAACATTCACCCTTGCAAAACCTTGTGTTCCAAAGTTCTCTCTCTCCTTACCCACCCCACCCACTCCTAAACAGCAAATAAGCCAATATGAGTTAAACCTGTGCAATTCTTTTAAACATATTTTCACATTTGTCACTATGTGCCAGAAAAATCAAAAGAGAAAAAAACATGAGGAAGAAAAAAAAACAAACAAGCAAGCAAACAAAAGCAATAAAAGACGGTGGAAACATATGCTTTCATCCACATTCAGTTTCCATAGTTCTCTCTCTGGATGTGGAAGGCTCTTTCCATCACAAGTCCATTAGAATAGTTTTGAATAACTGCATTTTTGAAAAGAGCCAAATCCATCACAGTTGATGAAGTAATGATAATTCTTAACAAAATTTAGGAAGAACATGAGGATATTATGGCTGATGAGTTACTAAGAATGCACATAAAAAGCTCAAATGATCACATTAGACAATTTGTTATTCACAGTCATGCAAATGTATAAATGTTTGTGGCTCCCACAACCTAAAGTACAAGAGGTACATATCAGTACCTCAAGTCTACAATCCTCTGTCTACCTCTACTGAAACCCTAGATTCTCCTTGACCTTGTATCTGTTGTTTTTGGTGAGATTAATAAGGACTAAGTCAGATGGGGACCTCAAGGACGATTATTAAACAGGCGATTTGGATAATATCTCCCCACTCCCTATCAATGACATGAACACTATAATTACTAACAAAATTTGCTAACCTTACATACTTGGATTAAAGGAAATTTGCTAAAATGATAATTTGCTAACCTTGTCGTTCTAACTCTAAATGACCAATGCAAATTTCTGGTTTTTGGAAATTTCCCAATAGGTCAATTAGTGATCAAAAATGGAGTTATTTTTGTCAGTGAAGGGCTATTAATAGGCCAGTTCTTATAGTCAGTATAGCATGTCTGTCACTTTATACTATAAACTGTACACTTTTTATTGTTTTTGTGTGTGTATGACCCTTTCATTTATGTTGTTGAAGTCATTGTGCATATTGCATTTTGCTTCTGCTTACTTTACTCTGATTAAATTCATCTAAGACCTTTAAAATCATCTTTATTCATCGTGTTCATCATTTATTTTTATATCAAAATAAGAGTACAAAAATATATGTACTATAATTTGTATAGCATCAATTGATGGCTATCTTTTTAAAATACTTTATAACTTTATAGTTGTAAGCACCATAAATACTTTGGTATATATGAGATCTTTCTTTTTAATCAATTATCTCTCTGGACAATATGCTTAGTAGTAGAATTTCTGCAGGAAGAGCTATAAATATTTCAGTGAATTTATTCAAATAATTTCAAATTGATTTTCAAAATTGTTATACTGATTCAGAGAGCCAACAACAGCATTGTAGTGTATCTTTCTTCTCATAGGCCTTCAAACATTGACTATTTCCATTTTTTGTTACATTGGCCAATAAATTTGCTGAGTGTAAAATGAAACCTTATGCTTGTTTTTTATTTGAATTTATTTTATTATTACTCATTTGAAATGGATTTCTTTCATGTTACATTTAATAACATAGCTATAAAATAAATATATACATATGCACACATGTGCATATAAAGAGAGACATAAAAATGTGTATCTAGAAAGATATAGATATATAAACAAATGTATAGATATATACATAAATAATTTATGGTAGTTGTCCATATATTTTTGATATTAAATCCTTATCTGAAAAATTTAACACAAAGGCGTTCTTTTTGTTTTGTGATTCATCTATATTCCTCCATATCATAGATATATTAGTTTTGTTTTGAAGAAGCCTTTCACTTCCATGTAATCAAAATTGTTTATTTCATTTTTAATTACTTCTCTCCTGTTTGGTTAATAACATATCTCCTATTGATATCCATGAAAGGTGTATGATTGGTTTTCTTCTATGTTTTTATTGTTATGCTCTTTAACATTCAGGATATAAAATCATTTTAAATTCATTGAAGATTATAGTATACAATGAAAGTCTATGCCTAATTTCTGCAACATTGCTTTTTCAGTTTTTTTTTTCCTCCCTATAAGCTCTTATTCAATATTCTCCTTTGTCTAGCTGGTTCCAAAGCAGATTTCTTTTATTTTTGACCCATAGCAAAGACTACAAATTTTTAATGTAGTTTGATTTCCAGTACTCCTTCATTCCTATCTTTTTTGCCTCATTATTTTCTTTTATATTCAAATAACTTGTGCCTCCAAATAAATAATATTATTATTATCAAGTTATTTGAATTATCTCATTGGTAGTTTGATTGATATAACTAAAATTATTCATTATTTTGGTAGTATTCACATTTATATTATGTTAGCATAACCCCATTATACATACTGAGTATTACTCTATTTAAATGATTGTTTATTTCTTTTAGAAATACTGTGTGGACAGAGCCAAGGTGATGGAGGAGAGCCCAACTGAAATTTCCCAGTATTTCTATCCAAATATCTTTAAAATAATTCCTCCATTCAAATTTGGGAGCAGCAGAACTACAAAGAGGTTGGAGTGAGATTTTTTCCAGTCTGAAACAAGTTAAGAGGTCAGCAGGAAAGATGTGGATATAAGCATGGATCCTGGCCTAGATTATGCTACAACAGAAACAGCAGAAATGAAGAAACAGCAGTTTCAGGAGCCCTCAGCCCAGAGATTGTAAAGAGATTAGACAACTGGTCAAAAAGATATTACACAAAAAAAAATTTAAAAAGAAAGATATTACAGAGGAACATTTGCTGACACTGAGTTCAAAGGACATTAACTGGCAACTCTATTAACCATAACCATTTCTGGATCGCAGTTCTAGGGAGAAGAGTTCTAGGGCCTCTGTTAAAAGGGAGCAGAGGCCCCTGAGACAGTCCCAAATCCAACAAAAGTCCAAGATTTGTGGCTGTATTGGAGCAGGGACTAAATATCAGACTGTAGATCAGGACAACAGTGACTGCATGTCTCCCAGAATCACACTCTCTCAGAAACACCAAAAACTATCAGACTTCTGAAATTAGCTCTAAAAATAATAGCACAAAAAAGCTTGAGGCCCGGAAGTTAGAAAAAAAATTTCCTCCCCATCATCAGATAAGAAGAGCTCAATTTTAATATAAAGTTCAAAATTAATAAAAAGGCTTGGAAAATGAATAAAAAGAAAAAAAATGAAAGAACTTGACTATAAAAAGCTACTACAATTGCAGGAAGAGCAAGATATAACTAGAAGATAATATTGTGAAAATAACTACAAGAAAAGCTTCACAGAGCAATGCTAATTGGAACCAAGTTTGACAAAATTCTATAAAAATTTAGAGAGAGAAGAGTGCCTATGGAAAAAACTGGAAAACCAATGAGGCAAAATATATTGAGGAAAATAAACTCCTTAAAAAAAGCTGAATTGGCCAAATGGAAAAGGAGGTACAAAAGCTAAATAAAGGATTGGGAGGTAATAATGCCATCAAACATCAAGGACAATAAAACAAGGTTAAAACTTAAAAAACACAGAAAATGTAAAAATATCTCATTGAAAAAAGAAAAAAAAGCAAGTCACCTGCAAAATAGGTCATATAGAGATGATTTAAGAATTACTGGACTGGGGCAGCTAGATGGCGCAGTGGATAGAGCACCAGCCCTGAAGTCAGGAGGACCTGAGTTCAAATCTGGTCTCAGACACTTAACACTTCCTAGCTGTGTGACCCTGGGCAAGTCACTTAACCCCAATTGCCAAAGCAAAAAAAAAAAAAAAGAATTACTGGACTACCTAAAAAACATAATGCAAAAAGAAAAAATTAAACATCATATTTTAAGAAAATATCTAGGAAACCTGAACTGCTCCAACATTCTAAAACAAGAGGGCAAAATAAAAAGTGAAAGAATCCATTATCTCCTGAAAGGATTTCCAAAATGAAAACGGATCCTCTTCAAAGTCTTCCTGACGTCAGCCCTGGCACTTTATCCACTGTGCCACCCAGCTGTCAGCATACATGTTTCCTTATATACACACTATATATGTATAGGTGTACACATATGCATGTATGTTTGTGTATGTGTATCTTCACATATATGTATATAATCACATATGTATTCATAAATTTATATGTGTATATGTTGCTAAAATGTAGGGTACTGATTTCCTTGATACTCACATTTATTCCTTTTTATATAACAAATATGTTGCATGGTGGATAGAGCACTGACCTTGGAATTAGAAAGACTCATTTTCCTGAGTTCATATCCTGCCTCAGACACTTACTAGCTGTGTGATCCTGTGAATGTCATTTAACCTTGTCTGCCTCAGTTCCTAATTTGTAAAATGATCTAGAGAAGGAAATGGCCAAACAGTCCAGTATCTTTAACAAGAAAACCCTAAGTGGATTCATGAAGAGTTGGATGTGACTAAAAATTATCGAAGATAAAAAAAAATCTAATTTATGCATTTAAAATAATATTTTGAGATGAAATTCAGGTTTAGTAAAATCCATAAGGTTTTCATTGTAGACATAAATGAAACAACTAAAATTTGTCTCAGTTGATCAGAGGACCAGTGTGAAACTGGATTCCAAGGTCTTGGTTGAGAGAGAAGATATATCAAAGAGTAATAAAAAGTCTATGGGTGGATTTCAGTGGAATGCACACTTTCTTCAAGTACAAGAGAAAGAGAAGAACAGACCTCAAACCCTAAGGATCATAAAGGCAAATCATCTCCAGATGAAGCCCCACAGGGTAATATGAGTTGATCCCCATTTCACAAGGCTTTCTTGAAAGAATTCAAAAAGGATCTTAAAAGAGAGAAGAAAATTGAGGAAAGGAAATGAGAGATCTTAGAAATTATGAAGAAAATTATTTCTTAAAGAATAATTTTGATGAAATGGAAAAAGAAAATAACTCCTTAAAAATGGAATTACTGAAATGGAAAAAAAAATCCAATGAACAAAACAACTCATTTAATATGGAACTATGCCCATAGGGCTATTAAACTGAACATACCCTTTGATCCAGCAATTTCTCTATTGAACCTGTATCCCAAGGAGATCTTTAAAAAGGCAAAAGGGACCTCATGTGCAAAAATGTGTAGTAATCCTTTTTGTACTGGCAAGAAACCGGAAACTGAGTGGATACCCATCAGTTGAAGAATAATTGATATAAGAAATGATCAGCAGGAAGATTTCAGAGACAACTGAAGAGACTTACATGAACTGATACTAAATGAAGTGAGTAGAACCAAGACAACATTGTACACAACAACAATAAGAATATATAATGATTAATTCTGATGGATGTATCTCTTTTCAACAGTGAGGTGATTCAGGCCATTTCCAATGGCCTTTTGATGGAGAGAGCCATCTGTACCCCAAAAGAGGACTAGGGGGACTCAGTGAATATCACAACATAGTAATTTTACTTTTGTTGTTAGCTTGCATTTTGTTTTTTTCTCATTTTTTTCCTTTTTGATCTGATTTTTCTTGTACAGCATTATAATTGTGGAAATATGTATAGAAGAATTGAAGTTGTTTAATATATATTGAATTACTTGTCATCTGTGGGAGTGAGTAGGGTGAAGGGAGGGAGAAAAAAAATTGGAACACAAGTTTTTGCAAGGAAAAATGTTGAAAAGTATCTATACATATGTTTTGAAAATATTTTTTAAAAGAAAAAAAGAATATGTGATGAAGAAGTATGAAATTTCTTCTTAGTGGTTCAGTGATCCAAGGCAATCCCAATTGACTTTGGGTAGAAAATGTCACCTGCATCCAGAAGAAAGAATTACAGAGAGTGAATATAAATCAACACATGCTATGTTCACTTTTTTTCTGTTTTTTTTTTCCCTCTCCCATGAATTTTCCCTTTTGTTCTGATTTTTCTCTCCTAACATAAATCATAAAACCATGAGTATTATATTAATTAATTAATTAATACATTTTGAAAAAAAGAATAGATAATGTCTTCCTTTCATATGAGTCAGAAATCTAATTGTTACTAGGTATTCACACTTTTTCTAAATTTGTGTTATTCTACATAAATATGAGGTTTCCATAAAGATTCAAAGTGGTTTAATAAAAGCTCTTTATTTGGAAAAAAAAAAAATTGTTTAGTAAGAAAGCTCTTATCTTATCACCAGAGTGGTTGAGAGTATCAAAGGTGATAATGAATGTAACAATGAATTGTAAATCCTTTACATTTATAAGGAACCATTGTGATTGTTCTAGATTTCTTTCCAGTGACTCCTGAAGAATGTCTTTTCTTATATAGTCTTTTAAAGCTACCACTATCTATCCTATCTTTGATTAATTTTGAAGTTACTCATTTTTATTTAGTAATAATTTTATATAATAATTATTTTTATCATATTATTTGAGGTTGTGCATTCATAGAAGAGTCTTATCTTTGTCCCAGTTCCATTCTCTTTCCCCAAATTGAGCATTTAATATTTTTAGGCATTTAAATATATGCTTTCTGATTGACTGACTGATTGATGTTATTCTGGGTGAGGTGTTCATGATGGCATTTCACACAGCCAGATGATATGACCCATTTCAGCAGTCCACTCAAGCAAATTCTGCCCCAAGCCAAGTGGAATGACAAAAACTGGCTGAGATATTCTGTTCTAAATTCCAAAAAAGCTTAGTATCTCTGTCTGGCTCTGGTGGTATTTTCCATGTGAGGTCTGAACCATCTGGATGCTTACTTCTGGTTGAATAGTTTATTTTTGCTTAAACAACCTCTTATTCACTCATTACACCCTTGTTCAATAACATCTATAGAAGAATAAACAGAAAAGACTTTCCCAAAATGTTGTTAACACAAACTGGACTAACAGAAACATAACAATGTGTGGATGACTGGCTCGAAAGGATTTGTATATTTTAAAAAGAAGAATAGTAAGAAACTACTTCTAAATTTAAACAGGGCAAAATTCCTAGATTGAGATAAAAGACAAGGAGTGGAGGGCAGGGAGATAATTTGAATCATCTATAACTAGGTTCAGATAGTGGTCATTGATCAGTAAGTGACAAGTAGAGATGCAGAAATAAATATGTATGTGAAAATCTTGAATTATTCATATTTCTTTGGAGGGAGCTAGGCTTAACCTAATAGCATCTCACTTAATGTTAGTTACATGGAGATGGTCCAGCATGCTCAATAAATAGAGTGTATTTTTCCCAAGAAAACTCCTTTTTGACATAGAACCTGCCACACTATGAAAGGACAAATTGCATGGCCAAGGATCCAGGAGGGCAAGGAAGGCTAACAGAAATACACTGTTTGAATAAAGAATGTTAAAGTGTATTTAAATCACTTATCTAACTTTATTATGATACAATGGTGAATTATGTTATCACCACATTTGCAATTAGATGGTGCAACAGATGGTGGAAGATTTACAGAAACATTAACATCCTGTGTAAGACAAGTTTAATAAATTTGTTGATGGGTTGTCTCAGGGGCTACAGGAAATTGTTTACATACCAAACAGAATAGGTTGTTGGCTTTGAGGGAAGTGCTTGTGTCTGAGAGAGAGGTTATCTGAATTTTTACTTTAACACTGTCAATTAGTTCCACAAGAGTTTCCCTACTGTGAATGCTGTGCAAGGTTGGGACAATTTTCATGTCAAACACTGGGTTAAACATGTAGGTCTTCAGAGCAAAATAAGATAAGTATTGGAAGAAAATTATTGGATTATCCACTTGGATATTTATAAGTACATTTGTTCTTCACAGTAACACAGGGAAGTAGGTAAACTATATATATATTTTTTTCCCAAATCAGACAGGCAACATATTACTGCATATGGTTGAACTGAGATCCTTTGACTACAAGCATCTTTTCATTTCATTCATTCTTGAATAATACAGCCATGCATACTGGCACACACTAACCATATTTGCTACTAGGGAGGTTGAAACTAGTAGAGTGCTTGAGCACAGTTTGAAACTGCAGTATACTAAGTCAATTAAAGATCCACATGGGGGCAGCTAGGTGGCGCAGTGGAGAGAGCACCAGCCCTGATGTCAGGAGGACCTGAGTTCAAATCTGATCTCAGACACTTAACATTCCCTAGCGGTGTGACCCTGGGCAAGTCACTTAACCCCAATTGCCTCAGCAAAAAGCAAAAAAGAAAAAAAATTAAAGATCCACATGATCAGGAACTAATATTTGGACCCCCTACATAGAGGGACACTGAGCTAGCTAATGTGTGGGGAACTTATTCAGGTCAGAAATAGAATAGGTAAAGTGACCATTCTTATCAGTAGTGAGATTGGGTCTGTGAGTACTATCTTTATTTCATACCTGTTGATAAAGGAAGAACCACTTTCAAAAGAAAAAAATGAATATTTAATTAATTGTTTAAAATTTCACATTGTTAAATCATTTAGATTTCTACTTAACTATGATATTTAAAGTAGAAATCTAGGGAGTTCATATCACCATAAGAATAGTTTTGGGATTTTTGTTGCTGTTTTTCTCCCATTATTTATAGGTGAATATTACAAAGAATTGTAAGTGCTTCATTTTTCATTTTTGTGGTTGTTCTTTCCTTTCTTTTTTATTTAGGCTTCATTGTATGGACAAGAATTTTCTGGATGTTTTATATGCAAAATGACTTTGTAGAAAAAGTATGGTGACTGTAATAAAAAAGATTTGGTTTTGGAAAGTTGACCTCCTCTCCCAAGTTAAGAAGAAAGTCCAATTTAAAAAAAAAAATTTTTTTTCAGAAAGTTTATATACTGAGGAACCAGAGTTAGGATTGTAGATTCTACTGTAAATGAAAACAAAATTTAGAACACAATACTTAAAAAGAAATAAAAAAGTAACTTACAATAAAAAATATCATACTCTGCAAAATTGAGTATAAATCTATAGAAGGGGAAATATGTTCTTATTTTCTTTTTTATAGATTTTATTATTTATTATTTTTTAACTTAATAAAAATAGAAAGATAGGGAAAAAACAAAACAGAAGATTTCCAGGTGCCCAGCAGAATGTCAGAGAGGATTCAAAATATAAAAATGAATTGCCAGTCCAAGAAAGGAAATAAAAAGTAAAAGAAATTATATTAATGAGTTCTTTTCTTTGTAGGTTGTTCTTTTGTTCTTTGCTGTGCACTTTTTTTTACTTTGCTCTTTTTTCCCCTTTCATCTTTCCCCCCACCTTCCCCAAGCAAGCTATAGTTAAGCACAGCTATATTTATTTGATACACATGCACACACACCTGCCCCCACAAATACATGTATATATGCAACTATAAATTCACCACAGACCAAGACACACACACACACACACACATATATGTATATATACATATATATACATATATATATATATATATAAACACATATACAGAGAGCAACATGCATACATATCTGCATATACTAAACACACACACAAATATATATGCACACGCATTTACATGCAGGTAAACATGCATCTAAAACAATATTAGTATGACTGAAATAATGTAAATTTCTTTCTTAATTGGATCTTCAAACTTTACCGTGTAGGACCAGTGACTACCAGCTGTATTTTCTTCCTTATAAATTTGACTTCTGATCTATCATATGCACATATTTCCTTTTCTATCTCTGCTAAGTTTTCTACTTTAATTTTACTCCCTAACCTGCCTTCCTATTACTTAAACTCTCCTACCAATGGATCCCTCCGTTATCTTCTCCCCCACCTTTACATTTTCCTGTGCCTTTCCCTCCCCCCTTATTTCTTTGTATATTTTGGAGGATGCTATCCTCTTCATAATATATATATATATATATATACATATATATATATACTATATATATAGCATATATATATACTATATATATGTATATAGTATATATATATGCTATATATATATATATATATATGTATATATATATATGTATGTATATAATGTTGCTTATTTAACCTATGCCCAGTATGAGCAGGGTTTCAGAACTAGTTGTCCTCTTTCCCCTCTAATGTCTCTGTGTGTATTCTTCCTCTGCAGCTTATTTATATAAATTTTTCTTTTGAGCTACCCAATTGTAAATGTATGGTACACATTTCTATGTAGAAAACATAAGCAATTTGTTCATTTTGAGTTCCTTAAAATTAATCTTTAATATGGGCTTTTATATGTTAATTTTTTACAGAGTTTCTGAAAGAAAGTTGTGAAAATCTGCAAGTTCATTGGATGTCCATTTCTTTTCATTGAATATTATGTACAAGTTTGCTGAATATGATATTTTTGACCACAGATCTAGTTGTTTTGATTTCCAGGGCCTGCAATCTGTTATTGTAGCTGCTGATAAGTCCTGTACAATTCTAATTGTAGTTCCAGTGTATTTGAATTGCTTTTTTTCCTTGTTTCTTGCAAAATTTTTCTTTGATCTGGGTGGGGGTTTCAAAATTTGGCAGTAATATTCCCATGTATTTTTTTTGCCACAGCTTTCAGGTAGTCCAATTATTCTTATATTTTCTCTTCTTGATCTGTTCTCCAGATCTATACTATTTTTTTTTATTCTTTAAATTTTGTTTTGTTATTTCTTGGTCTTTTGTAGATTCATTGACTTTCCCTTGCCTAATTCTAATTTTCAAAAAAATTATTTTTATCTGTAAGTTTCTGTATATCTTTTTCTAGTTGGATAACTTTTTTCCCATAATCTTCTTGTTTTCCTTGACTAATTTTTTATTTATTTTTTAGGGTTTTTTTTTTCCCCAGTGTCTCTCATTTGATTTTTAAAATCTTTTTGGAGTTTTTTTATGAATTCTTTCTGGGAAGGAAGCCATTTATTGTTACTCTTTAGGGTAGAAGAAGCTTTTTTTTACTTCAGTGTCTTCATCTGAAGATGAACCCCAGTCTTTCCTATTCTGATACTATGTTTCTAAAATTGGGTTCCTTCTTCTTTTTTGGTTCATTTTTTTAATGAAAAGTAATAGTGTAAGTACCTTCAATCATGAGTGGGGGAATGGTCTTTCTTCTTTCACTTCAGCTCTTCTTTCTGACTTGAACCCCAAACCAAAATCTCCTTCTTGCAAGGTCCAGGAGCCAGCAGTGTAACATCTCCACATCTTTTGCACTTATAGATGTGCTGTTTCCTTCTCACCCAGACCTGTGTCTCTACATCACAGCTGGGGCTGGTGTTCTTAATCAACTGAGGTTCCCACAGTCTTCCTGAACACAGATCCCCAACTCCTCAAGCTATCCAGGAGGTGAAAATCTCTGTGGTTCCTTCTCTGTCTCCAATCAAACCCAGCTATTCCCAGTGCCCCTCACTTGATATTTGTAAAGTAATAAGAGTCTGTGTCCCCTTGATCTTTGGGGTGGAGGTGTGCCTGGGTTGGGAAAAACCCTGAATCTCAATCCCTCTCAGCCTCTAGGAGCATCCCCACCCTCTACCTGGTTCCCACAGGAATCTCCCACCTCCAACTGATCTGGGAATCACTTTGGTCTGGGAAAGAATCACGACCCTTATTAATTTGGAAATTAGCTCCTCAATTGCTCCCTAGACCCAAGCCATAGAAAGCTAAATAAAATCAACCCTCTATATCCCAATCTTTGTTATCTTCCTGATCAGGAAGCTGCCCACTGAGAGAAAGAGCTTCTCAGTGAAAATAAGCCCATTTTTGGCAAACCTGGCTTGGAGACTGGGACTGCAAATTCTTTCATAAAATCTGTGACACTAGCCTGGGGATCCCCTCAACATTTACACAGAGCTGGCCCAGAGATGTCTGCACATCACATGGGTTAATCCTGCTCTGACATCTTTCTTCAGATCTTCTCAGATTGTACCTGAGGGGCCCTTGATCAGCCCAAAGCCCTCTTGATCTTCCACTAGACTATGTTCTCTCTGAGGTACCAATTTGTTCTGTTTGTGGGGGAGATCTGAAAAGCTTAAAATTTGCATACCTACTCTGCTATCATCCCAGAATTTTCCCAGAAAGTTGAATTTTAACATAAATTTCAACATTAAGAATTAGTGTTATACCAAAGAAGATCAAGACACAAATTCAGAAAAATACAATAAAGTCAAAATAGCTATAAGCCAAATCTCAACAAAATAAAACACAGGTGAACTGTAAACAAACCCAATAAGAATTCCTAGAAGAGCTGAAAACAATTTTCAAAATCAAATTCAAATGATTGCACAAATTAGCTAATGATATAAAATCAAAAGAAATGTAGGAAAATATAATTAGCAGCTTGGTATATAATACAAATATACACACATGTATTCATGTATGTATGTATGTATAAACATATGTATAAAACACACACACACACAGATAAAAATACCCTAAAGATAGAAATGGCCAGGTGGAACAAGACACCAAACTTCACTGATGAAAATAACACAATAGATAAAAGAGTAAGACAAGTCAAACAACAGAAGAATGTGAAATTCCTCATCAGGAAAAAAGAATGACCTGAAAAGTAGATTGTTTTACATAAAAGGAATAATCAAAAGATAGAGAGACAGAGGCAGGAAAACGATGGAGGGACTGGAAGGAAAAGGGAGAGAGAGAAAAAGAGAGACGGAGAGAGAGGGAGGGAGACAATGAGAACACGAGAGGAAGAGGGAGAGAAAGATTGAAGAAAAATAATACACTAAAAAAGATACAAAAAGCCATTGAAGAGAAGAATGTTTTAAAAAGCAGAATTGGCCAAATGGAAAAAGGCACTAAACATTCAATGAAGGAAACAACTCCTTCAAAAATGCAATGGGCCAAATCAAAAAGGAGGTACAAAATCTCAGTGATGAAAATAATTCTTTAGAAATCACAATTGGATATAAACAGACAATTTTCAGATGATGAAATTAAAACCATTTCTAGTCATATGAAAAGATGCTCCAAATCACTATTGATCAGAGAAATGCAAATTAAGACAACTCTGAAGTACCACTACACACCTGTCACATTTGCTAAAATGACAGGAAATGATAATGACTAATGTTGGTGGAGATGTGGGAAAACCAGGACACTGATACATTATTAGTGGAACTGTGAACAGATCCAGCCATTCTGGAGAGCAATTTGGAACTATACTTGAAAAGTTATCAAGCTGTGCATACCCTTTGACCCAGAAGTATTTCTTTTTTTATATATATAAAGCTTTTTATTTACAAAACATATGAGTGATTTTTCTACATTGACCTTTGCAAAAAATTTTTCCCCAAGCTTTTCCCCTCCTTCCCCACACCCCCCACCCCTAGATGACAGGTAATCTAATACATGCTAAATAGGATAAATTATATGACAAATACAATACATGTATACATATCTATACAGTTATCTTACTGCACAAGAAGCATCAGATATAGAAAGAGAAGAAGAAAAAACAATCTAAGAAGGAAAATGCTTTCACAGAAAGCATTAAAATGCTGTGTTGTGGTTCACACTCAGTTCCCACAGGCCTCTCTCTGGATGTATATGACTATCTTCAACGCTGAACAATAGGAACTGGATTGAATCACATCATTGTTGAAGAGAACCATGTCCATCAAAATTGGTCTACGGCCATTCAATCCTGAACCCTCCCAATCTTGGAAGCTAAGCAGGGTCAGGCCTGGTTAGTACTTGGATGGGAGACACAGAAGTGTTTCTACTGGGCTCATATCCCAAAGAAATCTTAAAGGAAGGGAAGGGCCCCACATGTGCAAGAATGTTCGTGGC
>JAJPUD010007108.1:0-114606 GCA_023553655.1 Myrmecobius fasciatus
TCTCATATCCTGGAAATATTTTCAGTCCAATTTACTATGTATATGGCATGGTCTTGGAAGGAGGTTTTTCATAATTTTAGAACTGGCCACAGGATATAATGGAGAGAGCTCCAGACTTGTAGTTAAAAGGCCTGGGTTTGAATCCCAGATCACTTCTTGTGTGATCATGGATGAAAAAACTTCACCCCTCAGAAACTGATTGAGAGGCTGCAAATTAGGGATGGTGGCAGTCGGTGCACAACTCACCCCACTGAGGAAAGGACTCTGAAGTCCTAAAGAAAGGTGAGTTGCCATTTTCATGAGGCTGCCTTCCGAGGGTCTGTGAAAATTCTGGTAAGAACACTTTAACCCTCACTGTGAGTCATTCCAAGGAATGTCCAGTGACTTGTCTTAATGCTGATTGCAAATGGGGGTGGTTACAGGGGGAGGGGAGGAAGGAGCATCTTTGAAGGTCAGAACTGGAAAGGACATTAGACCCTTCAATCATCTTTAGGTCAAACCTAATGATTTACACTGTAAATCACCCAAGCCTATGAGATGGGTAGTAGGAATATTATCCTTGCCATCTTACAGAGAAGTCAGGGAAGTTGTGACCTGCTCAAGTCATAGACTGTTGGGACTCAGCCCCAATTTAATTCAGAAGAACCTGCATTTTTCACAATTCCACACTACTTTGGAAATGTGTTATTATTGTTATTTGTCCTTTGTTCTCCAAGAGACCCATGACATCAGGCAGGGGATATTAAATAAATTCTAAAATAGAATTTAGATATTCTAAATAAATAAATTTGGGAAGGGAAGACCCTCAGGGTTTCTGGTCAAAGCAGAAATGATACTTTTAGATAAGACTTATCCTTGTCTTCATGGAGCTCATAAACTACTAATGGAATATGACATTTACAGACAAGAACTTAATTATACACAAAAGATTAGCAAAGCACAAAGTACTATATAAAGTCAGAAAAGGGAAAGATGATTACTGATGGGAAAATGAGGCAGGCTTCATGGAATAGGTGACATTTAAAATGTGCATTAACATGCTTAACCCATATCAGATTGCTTGATGTCTTGGGAAGGGGAGAAGGTGGGAGGAGAGGGTTTTGCAAAGCTTTAATGTTGAAAACTATCTTTGCACATATTTAGGAAGATAAAACACTTTAAAAAATTAAATGTGCATTAAGAGAGGGTCAGGAATTCAAAAGATATGGATTTCTCCATCCTTTATTTAACAGATGAGGCAAGTAAGGGCTCATAAATAAATAGATAAATAGACTTTTTTCAGTTCTTTAGTACAATTTACTTCAAGTTGCTTTTAAAGACTGAAAGTATGGATATTCTAGGCAATGATTTCAGAGAGATGGCATACTACAATATAGAGAAAGCCCTGAAATTGAATTCCGGTTGTGCCTTTGATATATATCTTAGCAACATGGACACTGCTTAGACATGTGCATACTGCTTCATGTCTTGGTTCCCCAGGAAAACCTTTATAACTATAAGTTACAGAAGTCTCCTGATCTATACTAAGGAAAGGAATTTCCACACCAACATTTCCCTACATAGATGAAATCACAAGTTCAGACCAAAAAAATTTAACATTTTAAAATAAAAACAAAAATATTATTCACATGCTAATTTTACATATTTTACAATGCATCACAGAAATGTTTATTTATATTTTACATGTCACAGAATTTTCTACATTGGTCCCAGTGAAGGTTGTTTTTTGATATGATCAAACCACATCAAGAGTACTGTGTTGTTCTGTGTGCTGTGTTTTAGAAAGGACATTAGTAAACCAGACAGCTTCCTTTGTAGGGCAACTGAGATGGTGAAGGGTCTCGAAAACCATGTCCTATGAGAATTGAAGGTAGGAACTAGGGATCTATAAGCCTGGAGAAGAGAATACTCAAGGCTAGACTCAACTGTTGGAAGACATGTCCTGTGGAAAAGCAGGTACAGGGAGGAAACAAGCATTTGTGAAGCACTTTCTATGTGCCAAGCAATGTGCTAATTCAATTGATCTTCACAACAATCCCAGGAAATAGGTGCTTTTATTAATCCCCATCTGACAGTTGAGAAAACTGGGGCAGATAAAAAGTAAGTGACTTGCTTAGGATCATACAGCCATCATAGGTTCTGACAGAGGGCATCAGAAGTATCACCTTCCTAGTTTTGGATACCATGCTTCTTTTAATAGTGCCTACAGGAAAGTTTCATTAGCACTTTTTAGTTTGCCAATATATCAACATCGACTCATTCTAGATTTGCATTCCACTAAAATCTCCTTGTCATTTTCAGACACATGGCCAGCTCTGTATCTTCTCTATTTTGTACTTAAAAAATAATTTCTTGGACCCAAGTGCAAGATTTTATATTCATCCCTAGTAGATTTCATTTTACTAGATGCAACCCAATAGAAAAAAAACAAAAACAAAAACAAAAACAAAACCTTCCTATACCTCAATTTTCTCATCTGTAAAATGGAGATAATCCTCTTTGAGATACCTATTTCATAGGGCTAGTCTCAGGAATTTACTTTTTAAGCTACTGAAAGCTCCATAAAAGTTAATTTTTTAATAATTTTTTTCAATAGACTGAATGTGGATCAAAGCATAGAATTTTCACTTTTGGGGATTTTTTGTTTTTTTTTTTCTCATTTTTTTCTTTCATCTTCTGATCAGATTTTTTTCTTGTGTAGCATGATAAATATGTTTAGACGAATTGCACATGTTTAACCTATATCAGATTGCTTACTGTCTGTGGGAGGGAGTGGGAAGAGGGAAAGAGGAACACAAGGTTTTGCAAAAGTGAATGTTAAAGATTATATTTGTATGCATTTGGAAAAAAGAAAAACTATTGAAAATAGTAATTTTTCTCATAGCCTCTAATAATGCCTAAATAAACTCTTAATTGATTAACTCTGAAAATCTGAAACCTAAAATACTTTTAGGACTAAACTATCCAAGGCTTATAAGAAACATTGGGTTTGGGGCTCAACAACCTAATTTTTAAAGGCAGAGTAGACAAAAGCACTGGATTTGGGATCCAAGACTTGTGAATCTCAACTCTACCCTTTCTTACCTATGTGATCATGAGCAAGTCACTTTTCTCCAAACCTGTTGCCTCATCTGTAAAACATGGATTGTAATACTTTCAAGGATACATCCAAGGTTTTTGAAAAGAACAAATGAGATAATGTAAATGAGGTGCTACAGCGTCTCTTTAGTAAAATTCACAGGCATTTGAAAGATTGTTTTTGAAAATGACCCAGTGTCAAAAGATATGAACAAATAGTTCTCAAAAGAAGAATTACAAAGTGTTCACAAGTACATGAAAGAATGATCCAAATCACTAATAATAAGAGAACTTCGAATCAAAACAATCCTAAGATTTCATCTTACAACCTGTAAATTGGGAAAGATGACAAAAAGTAGTAATGTTCAATGCTGGAAATAATGGGAAAACAGGCAGACCAATACATTGTTGGTGGAACTATAAAATGATACAAGCATTTTAGAAAGCAATTTGAAATTATGCAAATAAAATAAGAGATTTCAGTATTGGGCTTATCCCCCAAGGAAGGTAGCAATAAGAATAAAGTCTTCATATACACCAAAATATTTACAGCAGCATTTTTTTTTGTGATAGTAAAGAATTGGAAACCAAGTAGATGAATAGCTAAACAAATTGTGGCACATGAATGTAATGAAATATTATTGTACTGTAAGAAAAGATGTATATGGGAAATATAGAGAAACACAAAAACATCTATATGAATTGATGCAAAATGAAATTAGAAGAACCAAGAAAATAATATATACAACAAAAACAATGTAAATGGAAAGAATAACTGCACACCAAAAAATGTAGCAAAATTATAAAAATTAAGCATGACTTGAATGAAGAAACCTAAAGAGACAGCCCAAATCACTCCTTCATGAAGATGGGAAGTTCACAAGTATTATACATTTCATATATTTTCAGCCTTTCAGTGTATATTTACTTGTACTCCCCCTCCCCCCCCAGGCAATTGGGGGTAAGTGACTTGCCCAGGGTCACACAGCCAGGAAGTTAAGTGTCTAAAGCTAAATTTGAATTCAGGTCCTCCTGACTTCAGGGCTGGGGCTCTATCTATTGTGCCACCTAGCTGCCCCAGTTGTATTTATTTTTTATCCTCTTAAAAATATTACTTGTTATATAGGATGGTCCTCTGAGCAGGAAAGGGAAAAGGACACTGGGGATAAATATGATTATATAAGAAACAGAAGACATAAATTAAAATATATCTATTTTTAAAAGTAAAAGAAATGACCCATATGTAGAAAAATATTTATATCTGCTCTTTTTTTAATAATGGAAAAGAGCTGTAAATTAAGGGGATGCCCATAAATTGAGGAATGAGTGAGCAAATTATAATGTATTCATATACCATATGCATATGGTATATGAATACATATACTATGGTATATAATGGAATACTATTATATTATGAGAATACAATGGAATATGCTGTAAGAAAGAGGATTCTAGGTCATAAACTCCTTGAGGGCACAGACTATATGCTGCTTCTTTTTGTATTCTCAGCAATTAGCACACTGTAGGTACTTAAAAAATGTTTATTGATTGATTGATTAAATGAGCAACAAAATGGAGGACTAGACTTTTTTTTTTTATCTCAACAGTCTCTCAAACTTCTCTAAAACATAATTTTTGTGTCAAAGATAAAGCAACTTCAGTTGTCTCCATGGTTTAGGATACCCAGATTCCAAAAAAAGGTAAAAAATTAAATAAATAAAACAAAACCATGAACTGATATACTCATTGACCCTGAGTTCAAGCAGCATCCTTTTCCTATCTCCTACCATACTGGTAGTAATCCCAAAATACAAACTTAGTCCTCAATCCTTCCTCCCAGTACCTATGGCCACAATAGCCAGGCAGAGGGTCGAAGTCCCTCAAGAAAAAAAAAAACTTTACAGAAACCAAAGTCCTGGAGCACCAATGCTTCAAATCTTTAAAGTTCTGCTGACAGAGTAGACAACTCAGTAAAATCAGCAGAGCCAGAGTTGGGACAACAACCTGTAAAACTAGCAGAACCAGTGCTAGGACGAATAATCATGTAGTGCCAGTGCTGCAAAGCTCCAAACTGCCAGTGCTGAATCAAATAACTTAAAAAAAAAAAAGAGGGAGTAGTACAGAAAACTAGAACAAAACAATAGGGAGAAACCAAAGGGAGGTGTTGTGCAGCACTCCATTAAACCTGTGGGGGAAAGAGCATAGCATCTAGTTGGGGAAAAGTCTCAGGCTGGTGAATGATGAATTGCCCAGTGTGGGAGCAAGTTTGAGATCCAGCCCCTAAGGAAACTATAATAAAAGGGGAGGGAGTCAGAAAGTGAGCAACAGAAGAAAATAAGGAAAAATTTTCAGAGACTAAAATCATCAAAGATTTCAAGAAGAATAAACTCAAAGGCCTTAAACACAAACATAAATCAACAAGAAAAATACTAACATTAGAAAAATACTGGCATATGGCCTCTGGATCTAGTAAATGAGTTCAGGACTTATGAATAAAATAAAGAAAAAAAAAAGAAAAAAGAAAATGATTCAATAGTTGAAGAGGATCCTGTGGAATTTGAAGAGAACAAGGAATCACAATACCCCATCCCTGAATGGTTCAAAAAAGAAATGAGAATTATGAGAGCAGAATTTGTAGCAAAAATAATAGGCAGAATAGAAAAACTGAAATCTGTAATGGCAAGCCTCAGTAAAGAAAAAGTATAGATAATAATATATTGAGAATGCAATTACATAGAAATGAAGGACAATCTAGAAGAAAAGGAACAAAAAACAATAACAATAAAAAGAATTATGTTCACCATGCAATCAAAATATGCTAATCTTGAAGACAGGATGCACAGAGACAACCTAAGAATTATAAGTCTCCCAGAAGAAAATAATAGGCCAAAAAACCTTAACTCCATGATGAAAGAACTAATAGAATAGAGCTTCTGAACACTGAAAATAAAATACCAATTGAAAGAACTCAAAAGATTATTTCCATAAAAAAACCCTCAAGGCTTCAAATTCTAAAACACATAGTAGTCAAATTTAATAATTCAATTCACAAACATAAAATTCTGCAATTGATCAAGAGAAAGAACTTCAATTACAAAGGAAAGGACATTCAAATAACATAACATTATTCTATACCCACTAGAAAATGTAAATGGAATAATGTGTCCCAAGCAGCAATGGAGCTCAAGATGCAGCCTAGAGTGACTTTCCTGAAAATTTGAACTAAATCATATATGAAAAAGATGGACATTCAATAAGACAGAGGAGTTTAAAATATTTTTTGAAAGTATACGATAAGTGAAGAGATTTTTTGCTTTTTGAATACTTCAAACAACAGAAATGCTGGAGGAACCAATAGATACAGCAGGCAAGGATAACAATAGAGTGACAACAGAGAGACCAAAAAAAGATTTCTTTCTAAATGTAAAAAGGGGACAGAGGTGAAGGAGAAGATCTGGCAGAGTGATGAGGTAGTCAGGAACCATATGAGCAGAAGCTGGTAACTTGCCTACAGGTAAATCAATGGGCTGTTTGTTTTTTGTGGAACTACATTAAAACATGCTAGGATACATGAAAGGGGAAGAGAGAGCAAGGGCAAAGAGTAGAGTATGGGATGCACTAGAGTCAAATCAAACATTAGCAACAAGAGGAAGGTGATCTCTGTGGCCTCTGAAAGAAAAGAACCTACAAAGTGGAGTGGATGAGGAGAAAGGGGAAAGAGTAAAAAGGAAAAAAAGGAAGGAGCCTTGATTTGGTATTGAGAAGGAGTTAGCATTGAAGAATCCCAGTGAGAACAGGGTCACTTAAAGAAAAAAAAAGATTAATGTAATTGAAGGAACATAATATGTTTACAGCAGAAATGGGGGGAAGGGGAATCGGTATAAGAAAAAACCTCAATATTAGAAACAAGAAAATATAAACCTAATTCCTAATTTTAAATGTGCATGAATTAAAGGATCCAATGAAAAGAAAAAGAGTGACAGATTGAATAAGAAAACAAAACCTGACAATCATAGATACTTGAACTAATTTACTAGATCTGGAAGCCATGTTAGTTGTTAGTATTTATCTTATTGATATATCTGTTTATGTTCAAGGTCTTTGGGTTTTATTCTTCCTGAAACACATTTTTAAAAAAGACATACACAAAAGAAAATTGAAGAAATGGAAAGAATGAATGAAGGGGATGATTTCAGAGAAACTTTGGAAGACTTCTCTGAAATGATGCAGAGTGAAATGGACAGAACTAGTAGAACTATTTATACAAAAACATTATAAAAATAATTTTTGAAAGATTAAAAAAGTCTGATCAAAGAAATGACCAACCACAGTTCCAGAGGACTCACAGGGAAACTCATCTTCTGACAGAGATGTTATGGACTCGGTATAGAGTGTGATAAATAGTTCTGGACTTTACCAGGCTGGGAATTTGTTTTACTTGACCATGGATATTTATTAAAAAAGGAGTTTGTTTTCTCTTTGGTTTTTGTTAGGGAAGGGAGAAAAGGTAACTTTTTTCTTCAATGAAAAACAATTATTTTGAAAAGAAAAAGGTTTTTCTAGTGTGAATAATTGAACCACACTGTAAGTGAAGAAAAAATGTTGTCCAAATGGTGACCTTCAGTTGGAGGGGTAGGAAGTCCATTGAATTAGGCTATGACCTGCTTGATGAGCTAGCCTGATGAATTAGGCTAATGACCTGCCTGAGAAGCAGGGTGTTGGGCATCTCCTCTATGAAGGATTTATTGAAAGATAGAGATCCTAGCAGCTAATTCCTTCACCTTTCAAATGACCTCTATCTACTACAGGAGCTCTTACTCTTAATCTAAATTTATTTTTTTTAATATGTTAACTCTATTTTAATATCATGGATTTCTTTTTAACCCTATGCATTTTATTTTGTGCATTTAAAAGCATGATTCCAAGAAAGAATGTATATATTTCATAAGGCTGACAAAGGGGTCTATAAGACAAAAAAGTCAAGACCCCTTGATCTACTCTATATATTATCATCTCTATAATCTATTTATTTGCATGTTGCTTCCCTCATTAGATGGTAAATTCAATGGCAAGGGTTGTTTTTTGTTTTCCTTTGTATCCCCAGCCAGGGTCACACAGCTAGTAAGTATTAAGTGTCTGAGGCCAGATTTGAGTTCTCCTGACTTCAGGGCTGGTACTCTATCCACTCTACCATCCAGCTGCCCCTCTAGCCCTGAGCTCTTAACCTCTGTCTCTGCCTCTGTTTCTTCACCTATAAAATGGAGATCATAATACCTTCAAGAGTTGTGAGGATCAAATGAGATCACTGTAAAGTGCTTAGCAAAAGGCACAGAACATTTTTGTTGTTCAGCCATGTCCAAATCTTCACGACCATTTGGAGTTTTCTTGGCAAAGCTAATGAAGTGGTTTGTTTTTTCTCCTTTAGCTCATTTTATAGATGAGAAAACTGAGGCAAACGGAATTGTGACTTGCCCAGGGACACACAGCTGGTAACTAATATGTCCTTAATATAAGCTTATTTACTTCTTCTTGCCATGATCTCTTACAGTGAGTCACTCTAAAGTTTTGGTTTCCTGCTAATTTAATCTCTTTGCTCCATAATCTCAGAGTATGATGGTTTCCCAGAATCACAACTCTTTTTTTCAGAGTACCTGGTTACAGGTCAAAGGAAGTTAAACAGAGCCTAGAAGTGTACTAAGGACTTGTACATGCCAAACAAAATGAGATAAAGAACTCTGAAAAATTTAAAGTGATCTGTAAGTGCTAGCTGTTATTATTACTATAGGTAATCCAAGGAAGGATAATACTTTCGGGCTTCTAAACCAGGCGTTTTAAACTCTCTCTGCATTTCTCCATTATCCCAGAAGATCTATTTTATCACCCCTGATGTCTGGTGACTGGAGAGATGCCTTAATTTTCCAGTATTATTGTTGCTTGATCGTCCGTTTGTATCTGATTCTTGGTGACCCAATCTGGGGTTTTCTTGGCAAAGATACAGGAATGGTTTCCCATTTTTTCTCTGGATTAAGACAAACAGTTTAAATGACTTGTCCAGGATCATACAGGATCCCTAACTGAGGCCCAGCACTCTACCTACCCAACTATCTGGCTGCCTCTGCAGTTTCCCTTTTACTTCTCTGGGCCTCGGTTTTTCCATCTGCAAAATAGGGATAATGTCCTTTAAAGTCCTCCTCACCTCAAACGCGGTGTTCCAAGAAGCCTGACCTAATTCCAACATTCTACATTCACTTTCCTTCAATGCCACTCAGCTCTCTCACATTCCAGGAGGCAGCACCTTGGACTTGGGGTCAAACCCTGGGTTCCACTGCCATCTTTACTCTTTATTAGCTATGTGACCTTGGATAAGCCACTTCTCTCTGGGCCTGCTTTTGAATCTGTAAAATGAAAAATGAAGGGGGAACCAATCTCCAAGGCTCTTCCAGGTCTAAATTGCAACTGCTGCTCTTCTGACTGGAAGTCACTTCCTGGCCCTTGGGACTCTGGTCTATGTGTGGGCAGTTGGACCTGAGGCCCCACCCTCTGCCCCCTGCTCTCCAAGCCCCTCCTTCTCCTGGGCCCAACCCTGTTGCCCAAGTGGAAGCTTCAGCCTCGCACCTTCCACCCACCCTGCCTGCTGCTCAAGTTGGCCACCCATAAGCCCTTCAATCAGGCTTCTATCGTGGCCAACGGCTCTCTCCTGGTGTTTCCTCCCCAGTAGCCTTGGCTTTCTGCAAGGTCACGCTGGCTCTGGCCTAGGCTTTTGCTCAACGCCTGACGCTGCCAAAGGCTCCTGCCCCCTGGGCCACGTAAACAGGTCGCCTGGAGGAGTGTGCTCGGCCAAGTCCTTTCTCTGCTGAAGCCCAGCTCTCGGGAGCAGGGGTGACTTCCCCCAAGCCTGGGTCTGCGGCTTGGTCCTGAGGCAGAAGTCAGAAGCCTGGTAGCGCTTCCTTCAGCTCAGCAGCTCTAAAGCCCGTGCTGGCCTCTCCCAGGCAGGCCTGGAGGCCTCCATTGTGTGGCGGGTTAGTTTCACTTTGACCCACACAGCAGTTAAGCTCCCCTCCTCCTCGGCCCTTCCCCCTCCCACTCCCCACTCCAGGCTTCTGGGAAAGCCTACCACTTCTTTCCTGGGAACTTGAGTGAACTTGGGCCCATGACTGCTCCTCACGTCCCCGTTTGTAGCCCAGACATTTGGGGGTGGGGAGGGGAGGGTGTCTATAGAGCACACCCTCCTCAGTCTCCTTAGAATTACTGCCAAAGCACCCGAGCAAGTCATCTGTCTGCAGGGGTCCCGACAATTTACCCCAGGCTGGAATGCTCTATTACCCCCTCAGGATACCAGTTTCGGCCCTTCTGTCTTCTTTCTGTCCTGTCTCTTCTCTTCCTCTCTCCACCCCTCCCCCTTCTTCTCTTCTCTCCTTTCCCCCCCTCCCCAATCCCAGGCCTTCTCCCAATTATTCTTTTTGAAAATAAGTTATCTCCTCCCTGGGTCAGTATTCTCTACAGGAACCAACTTGATGCGATAGACTTGTATCTGAGCAGCAGTAACTAAGTGTGGGCAAGATTGTTTTCCCAACTGTAAAATGACAGGGGTGGAGTGGATTTCTAAGGGTCCCTGCCAGCTCTAAGAAACCCTAGCTCCATTTCCAGTCCAGGTGTCCCCAGGCTCCTGACACTCAAGGATTTACCTCGCACTACGCCCTAGGCTGGCTGGCCCCTGGAGCAACGGCCACCTCCTGGATACGGGGTCCTCATTCTTCCAAGGGTCAACTTACCCTTAGTTACTTACACTAAGTAGTTATTTACACAGCTGGGGCTCCTCAGACACTGGCTACCTTCTCTTTGTAGGAAAAGGGGCAGACAGCAGCTTCCATGCTGTGATCAACTCTGACAATGCACAGGAACAGATTTCTATCTAAAAACCTCAGAACAACCCACCGTCTTGCTGACCTTTTTTTTCCCCTGCCCCACCCTAGAGTTTTCGTGACAATCTTATATCCAGCCAATTCAGAGAAGAGAATTCAGCTAGACAAGAGGGAAGCAAAGTAGGTAGTATATATTGGAAAGATGCAAACATTTGGACTTTGGGGATCTAGATCTCTGCCATTCATTGCCTGCATAACCTGGTGGATTTCCTCCCCCTTTCTAGGCCTGTTTCCTCTCCCAGAGGATGAGAGGAATGATGGGACTACAACCAAGAATATGAACTCCTAATTCCCCTAAAAGACAGAACTTGAAAATGCAGCTTTTCCGACTCCAACTATTTTCCATTATATTGCTTCATCACTTGTTCCCAGAGTGTCATGTTTCTGGAATCTAACATGTCAATTACTGAACCCCTCATGCTAATGTGACAGGCTGCTGTCAATTGGTTGGGAGAAAGCTAAGGTTCATGGTGTTTTAATTAAACCATGTAATTCTTTCACAGTTCACCGGTACAAGCAACATTAAAATGGAATAAAAACCAGTGGAAATGGAGACGTTTCAATTTAGGCATCATATTGAGCCTCTGCCAAGGTTTAAACCAAGGAAATTGTATTTTAAATGAGACTAGGGACTGACACTTGCCAACCCCTATCCATTCATTTGAGACTTAAAGGAAACCACATCTTGATCATGTAAAGTGCCATTTATTTATGATGAAAATATCGAGTTAAAAAAAATTTGCACCAACAAAATGTTTGATACACTTTCTTCTTCCCCTTCAAAACCAAGCACAAAAAAAAAAAAAAAAAAAAAGCAACAACTGGAGGGTAGGGTGGAAATAACCCCAAGATAATAGTTTTAGAACTAGAATGTCCGACCTAATTTTTAAAATAAAATACTCACAACTGAGTTTCAGAATTCCCAGGTATGTCTAGACCCATACAACCCTGGATGCCAGTAGTCACACAATTGCACAGGTTCATATTTTAGAAAAAAACTTTTTCCCACCCCACGTCTGTACAAGATACTCAATCTCTAAGCCCAGAAATGTCCAAAGTCAAGAACTCTCAAATCAGAGGGGGTTAACAGCTCCCTTTTCTCCTTCCCTCCCTCAGGCTAATCACTTTTAATATCCAATTCCTGGTTAAAATCTTCATCAGATTTGAGTTCCTGGGGTGGGATCTCCCCAGGGCCTCTGATACAGAGAGAGCTGCAATGCTGTCCTGTGGGTCTGGGAAGGCAGAAGCTTTCCCAAGAGGAAAAGGTAACCTTATTCAAGAAAGAGACCAGAATGAATTCAGATCCGTGGGTAAGACAGTAGGTCTCCCAGCTTCTACAAAGACTGAGTCAGCACTGCAGTCTACCTAAAATTCTTGGGCCAAGTTAAAGAATTCTCTGGGCTAGAATCATTGCAAACTAAATAAACAAAATAAAAGCACAATCCATTATAATTTTCTTAAAAACAAACCACACACACACCAGCATATATGAATCACAAATCAGCAGCATGATGGGGATGAGAAGGCAAAAAGGGTACCCCTTTGTTAAATTACCATACTTTGCCAACCTGTTAATGGACAGTCCATGCCTCTTCTTGGACCTCAGACAGCCATATGCCAGTAGCAATTAGTCCCAACTGAAAGCCCCTCCCTTTCTGACAGACCTAACAGAATTAGGAATTGCAGATTAAAGGACAACAACGTTGGGGGATTTTTTTTTTTTGAGGGGATGAGGGCAGGAATAATAACTCACATTTCTATAGTGCTTTAAGTTTTACAAAGCACTTTCCCCACAACAACCCTGTGAGGTAGGTAGTGCAAGTATTATTATCCCCATTTTACAGATGAGGAAACTGAGGCACCAAAGGGGAAGGGGATAGAAGAGTAATAATCATTCTGCTGCCATAAAATACACACCTCACTGCACACTAAAAGTCTCTGGTGGCCAATTGCTCTCCCTGCACCCCTCCTCCCCCTGGGCTCCAATGACAACTCATAGTTCCTGCCTAGCCAAGTCAGTACTTCGGGTTTTAAAACAGACTCAAACCCACTGAAAAGTCTAATCTGGAGACCTAAAGCTATTTATTCCCTCCCCACCGTCAAATGAAGTCCGTTCCAGTCGATTGCATGACAGGGGTTTCAGCCACTTCCACTACTCTAATTCTATGAATGACATGCAGGAAAGTATGAGGATCTAACCAACCACACAGGATCAGGGACAGATGCAGATGTTTAAGCTGTTCTTCCTGATCCCCAACTCATCCAGAGCCTAGGCAATGCACAATCTCACTTCCTTCTCAGAGAACTTCACAGGATCTAGAACAACTTTCATTCACAATGGTGAGCCTGAATTCAGGCTCAAGTCAATTCCATTCCATTTCTGGGGAGGCAATTGGGATTAAGTGACTTGCCCAGGGTCAGGCTAGTGTCTGAACTTCAGTCCTGAACCCAGTATCTGTGCTCTAGCCACTGTGCCACCTAGCTGCCCCTTGGCCCTTACTATTATAACACACTACTTCTGGGAAGGCTACTTTTCAAGGCCCAGAGTCACCTAGCTCTTAACCCTAATTCCTGACTCTTCTGTTGGGAAGAGAGAAAAGCTCAATACCCTTAAAAGAAGGCATAACTAAAAGCTCAAGCATGCATTAATGCTTAGACCAGTCCTATAGACATTAGGCCTCCCCTCTGAGGGATGCTCCTAAGGGAGCTTGGTTACCTACACAACAGCAGCTTGAGAGCTTGGGAGAGGTTTGTTTTTAAAACCTGCAACACTGTATGTGCTTCAGTCCCTGAAGGACAAAAACCAGAATAAGTGTTCTAGTTACTTGTCAAAATCAGATTAAGAATAAAAGTAGCCTCTCCTTTGTTTACTGGAGGGGGAAGAAAACTTGGAAAAGTATCAGAGGAGGATGTCAAGCTGGTTTTCCAAGAAGAACCCAAAAAGTACATGGTCAGCGTGCTTAGCAGTTTGAATCCTGACATCACTTGGGGAGGTTACCCTCTGGGATTAGGGATCAACAGAGAGACTAGAAAGAACTGAGCACTAATGGGACTCCCCATCCCTCCCACCCCCACACAAAATCATAAAATTACAGGATTGTAAGAGACTTTGGGTGTTATCTGGTTCAGCTCATAATTGAAAGGAATTACCTCCCAACATATATGACATATAGTTGTGCAGCCTTTGGTCAAAGATTTTCAGGGATGGGGAATTGATTATCTCCTGAGGCAGGCCATTACACTTTTGGATAACTAACAAAGTTTTACTTATATCAAATTTAAAAGTGTTTTCTTTCTTTCTTCTTTTTCACCCATTTAAAACTCCCTATTTTTCTATTGGATCGCTTCCTCCCCCAGTCTTTTTCTCTTTTTTCAGTACCAAAGTTCCTTCAACTGATGGGCATAAGACATGATTTCTAGTCATTTTTTTAAAAGGGGGTAGAGGGATTCACACAAATGCTGATTAGCTGGGTGGGTCATGACAATCTTTTAAAGCTACTTTCATGCAACTTGTACACAGGCAAATTAGCATTGGTTTATGATAGGAAGAAATGAAAGAAAAAAACCTCTCAGATTTTAGCAATTTCAAGGAAGAATCAAAGAGCAGAAAATGTTCCTTCACGTTCTCTGCTTCCTATCAACCATCAGCCAAACTGCCTCAGTGATGACTTAGCACTGAAGAAGTTGGCCTATCATCCAGGGAAAGGTAGCATGTCTTATTCATTCAATACTCTACCTTTCACTGCATCAGGGAGGCCAAGCATCACATTTGTGACACTGAGTATGATTTTTAAAGTGTTTACTACAGACAGATAAAACCAGTTTTGGCAGGGTAAAGAAGGGCATGGTGGGTTTGACTTTACAACAGATAAATTCCATCTGGCTGAGTGTGAATGATTTGAGGTCCTTGTGTGTATACTGTGCAAGAGAAACAGGGTCAAGAGGGCTGGCAAAGGTCAAAGAACCAGACCTGCTCCTGAACACCTGCTAAAAATTTGGATGCATTTTTATTTACTATGGAAGTTAGATTTTTATAAATCACATTGCATTTCCCTTCGGGAAAGTTGAACATAAACTCATCCAAAGGGAGAACAAGTCAGAACTTTCTTCCCTAAAAGAACAGAGGTGGGGCAAAGCAGCCCTTTGACATCAACCTGCTGAAGTTAGTGGAAATCTTCTGAAAAGACCTTTACTGCCAATCCCTGAATGAGGAGAGAGGGAGATCTGCAGGGAGGGGATGGAATAGGGCTCTGCCGTTTCTCAAGTAATTTTCATTGATTCTGACACTTTCTAACATGATCAAAACCACCATAGGGAAGTACAGAAATAGGGGGCGAGGTGACCACTGAAAACCAATAGGCAACGGACTTTCTTTGGCCTTTGTGACAACCCAACACCTAGGATTTACACTGTCACTTGTGCCTTTTTAAGAGTTAAATCAGTCTCTGAATTCCACCTTCCTCCTCCTTCAGCCTGGCTCTACTATTCAGAGCCTGTAGAAAGACTACTTCTAGGGCCAGGCTTCTGCAAGCCCTTCAACCTGGGGATTAAAGGAAAAGACAAACACCCAATGGAGGGAGGCAAGCATGATGTGCACAATTTGGTTCCCTTGCCTTTTTTTTCCTTTTTAAAAAACCCTAAGTGAACAACAGGAGCACCACAATTCCCAAATATCAGAGAAAGAGCTGCACTGGACTGAAGTAGACGTGCAGGAGAATTAACAAAATAAAGCAAGCTGGTTTTGGCTTGTTCATAAGAGGCGACAGACATTTCCCCCATTGGTGCTGTCCAGGTCAGGGTCCACGTGAGGAGAGGTAGGGGAAGGGGGATAAAGAGTGGGAAGGGAGGAAGGAATTGGGGAAAAGATTGTCTTTAGCCCAAAGGGCAAGAAACAGTGATGGACAAGGAGACAGATGATGGACACAGGACAGCCTGCTTCACCATCACATGGCAGTGCGTGTGGGGGTGCTGGGCTGGTTTAACCTCAGAGTTTTACATAACCAGCCTGCAAAATCCACTTCTTCCACTTCTGACCGTTTGATAAAAGTGTGATTCTGAAAGAACAAATAAAAGATATTAATAAATTTAACAAGCTTTTGGCCCAAAGGGGTCAAACTAAGATTGTCTCTCTATTTCTGACTTCCCTCTGTCTTTCTCTCTTTCTTTTTGTCAGGCTGATTATTTATCAGTAAAAGGAACTCTTTGGAGTGGAAATGCCTTCACCTGATACAAATTAGAAATTCATTGGTCATTTAAGTCTTTTAAAAAAAAATCAACTAGGGCACTGAGGATCTCCTCTATAATCTCCATCTTCAACACTATCAATAGTAAGAAGTTTAAAGAGGAAAAAACCAATAACATACAACTGCAAAAAAAGAACATCTGCAATTTTTCCTTTCAATTTATATATGGAAAGATTAAGGACCAATGACTTGTCTCAGAATGTCTATGGCCAAACAAAGCAGGATTAACACCTGGGTCCCTTAACTAAGTTAGTGTTCTTTCTACTATATCATGCTATAAAAAAGGAGCAGGATTTGGGCAAAGAAGAGAAATGAAAGAAGCTGGATTCAGTGCAGATGAGGGATACCCCTTGCTTGTATCATGAACAGCAAGAGGTCTACCTTCCCAGACTAATTGGAATATGGGAATTAAAAATGTGGGATTAGATTAGCAGGTACCTTCACACTACACAGAAATTCTATTGAGGGAAGATAGTTATCAAGAACATAAACATCAAGGTTAATCAAATGGATAGGGTCTTCAGAAAATACCATTGCCTAAGCAAGCTGACTCTACTAACTGGACCGCAGCTGACTCCTCAGTAAGGGAAGACAAAACAGGAAAAGGAAGGTGAAGAACATATTTAGCTTCTAAGCATGCTTGCAGTAACTTGACTTTATAAAATGCTTAAAGGGAAAAACTGAGGTAAAGTGAAAAGATGAATGGCTTAGACCCTGAAAACTTAGCCTCAGGGCCCTTCCTACCTATCACTGGACTCTGGCATCTCAGAAGGTAGCTTGTCCAATCCATACCAGAAAATCTCCTCTCTAATTCCAGCCTGGACATGAAGCTCTTGAGGGACAGGGAAAGCAATGACTTCTAAGGTACATTGACTTTTGGATAGTTAAAATTTTTTGTTATCCCTACACTGGATTTGAGCTGCCTCTTTATAATTCCTGCCTATTGTGGATTGAACAAGCAGACACTTTGGAAGTTAGTTTGTCATGACCTGTGTTGAATAACTCCAGTTGGCTCTTAATGAAAACTGATTCCCTTTAGAATTATTATTACATTTAGAATTATATTACAAACTATGATAAGTCCGTTTAAAAATATATCTGGAAATTTTGGCAATAATCACTGATCAATAGTTTGTTTACTCCAGATCAAAAGAATTCTTCAGTAAATTCTTCAACTAATCCAGGAGTCATTCTCTAGAACAAGAACACTTTCAAAGCCAGGCCTTGATTTTAGACAGGCATCCTAAGGAATTAGCCTGAATTATGTCTGCCTCAGAGGTGAGGAAAAGGGTGAAGACTGACAGGGCTTTCTACTTCTAGGCAATAAAACACTGTGTGAGAAGGTAGGACCTGATTTTTTTTGGATCTCTTCTGCTCAGGGAGAGGAACTTCCCCAAAATGGTGGTGAGAACCTAACAGTGAGATTCTACTCCCATTAAGAACACCAATCCAAGACCCTTGAAGTTGTCATTCCTCCTCCCCAACCTGAATCAAATACCTACCATCAGCATCTTTAGATCTGCTCTCTCAGCTGGGTTTTTAATTAAGCTGATATTTTAAGAAGGAGAGAAATAGAAAGAGAGAGAAAAAAGACCAGTCAGTTATTCTTTCCAAACATATTTTCACTTAGCTATGTTATCCTAGAATTGAGTATATCAGGAAACCTGACTGTGAAGAACAAAACCTGTTCTGCAGCAACTGTGCAGAGCTGCTGTTTAGATGAGGGGCCCCAGCATGTCACCAGGATTTGGAGGGCAGGACCCCCTGAAGGCAGGGTAGGGCTAGGGTCTGAAAACAGGAAGTGATCCCGGAAGGGGGGGAGAGGGAGGGGAAAAAGGAAGGGAAATTCCCACCCGGTGTCCTGACAGGAACTTCAGCTAACAACCTCAGCTACATTTCTAATGAAAACTCTCCTTTCAGAATAGGGTATCACAGTTACAAAATGAAAGCTAAAAGGAGATCTGACTAGAGACTCCAAATAGCTACTCAAAGAAAGGATAAAATAATAATAAAAAACAACCTGCCTAATTGTAAAATTTTTATTACTCAAAGTTGCCGAACTGAAAATAATCAGAATAATTTGTCTTTTTCTACCTTTCTACCTTTTCACAATAAAAGAGCAAATGAAACTGGCTGAAATTCAAACTGCAAGATGCTTGGCAAATAGCTACTGGTCCAATTGCTCAAATCAAGTAATGATTTATGCTATTAAACTATGGAGAGTGAGGACAGGCTTATAAAGGTCCAAGTTATTTGCAAGGCTACATTAAAAAAATAAAGCCAACCCTTTCTTCTGACTAAAAAGTCTATCATTATGATTACTTCTTAATTCCCAAAAGCATTTTCCCACCAGGAAGCAAAAAAAAAAAAAAAAAAAAAAAAAAAAACCCTTTAGTTATTCTCTAAGACTTTAAGAGGACCAAGAACCTTGTTGGCTAAGAAACCTTCTTAAAAGGGTCCTCTTTAAAACATGTATAGGTCTTTTGGGATTAATTCAATGGTCATCTAGAACCCTCAGACTTCACTAACTTTTTGAAAAGTAGGCAAACTGGCTATTTCTAAGGTGCAAATGATGGCTCTAGATTAAAAGCACAAACTTTCTATGCCTTCAATCTCAGGTTAAAGTGTTATTTCACTTCAAGCAACTGTGGGAAGAGAGACCCTAGGCATTTTACCAAATCTGTAACTTCTAAAAGGACTCTTATTTAGCAGGTTTAAAGTTGTCTTGGTCTAAGATAGCCATTCCAGAATCAAGAAGCAATTGCCCTCTCTGGATCAATGGTTAAGGAGTGTGGGCAGATCCCAGAAGACAAGCAGGATGTCTGCCTTACCACCAGGCTGACAATCTGGCACCTAGCCATGAAATGGATTTGTGGAACTTACCATTTATTTACAAACTCCTGAAAATCTTGTGTGAAAACACCGTTCGGCAGCTTAGGTGGAGGCTGGGGAAGAAAAGAGATCCATTCCTATCAGTTACAGTAAAACTTTAGCACTATCTCAGAAAAGGACAGAGAAATAGCACCAAGGTATTCAGAATATAACCAGATCATACTTCAACTTGCATCTTCATGTAGCTTCCTTTGGTTCCCACCCCTGAGCCATTTACTATGAGGCAAGAGGCCATCATCCTTCCTTCATGGTTTAGTTAACTGTTCTTCCCTTGCAACAGCCTTTCACAAAGGGAGGGTTGCACCCACTAAACATGTAATATATGCCAGTCTCTTCCTTTAGGGAAGAGTGTAGTAATAAAAATATTTGTACACTGCTTTATAATTTTCCAATTGTTTTTAAAGGGTCACAAACCACTTCATTAGAGCTTTATGGGATTTCTCTCCTTGGAATATTGATAACAGGAATGCCATATGCCTGGATAGAAAAAAGGATCACTTTATTTTATCAACTGGTCCCAGAATGCTTGGCTAGGTGTACAAAGTGCTGGGATTAATTAAAAGTAGTACAAGTAAAAACTGCAATGATACAAGTTTAAGCTCTGGTGTGGGAAACATTTGAAGAAGGCAGCATTATGGTCCAACCCACGATTGTGGGTCTTCTATTTCTTCTTATTTTTTTCCTATTCTTATTTCCTTACGTCTTCTCTGATTTCCAAGTCTTGCAGTCATAACCTTTTCTCACTAAGACGGGGGAACGATGGTCCCAGAATGATGGAGGTGGCAGTGGGCCACAGGGATGCATTCTGGCTCCAGTGCCACTGGCAGAGGTGGAAAAGATGTGTCATGGCAGCCCCACCCTATTCTGTTGTCATCTGCTTCTCATACCTTCCTCCCTGCTTCTTACTTTGTGTAACCAAGCCCAGTGCTACAGATCAGCACTGTTACTGTCTCTTCTTGCCTTTGGCCCTACAAGGGTCCTGGGACACAACCAGCATCCCATGTCATTCTCATATATAATCAAAGCAAAGATTCACTCAAGACAAAACAGAAAAGGAAGTGTTCTTATGGTCCAAGAAAAGAAGAGAGGTCTATCTATTCTTAGCTCTTTCAATGACATGCTAAAGGTGAATCAATTCATTTTCAGGCCCTTTTTCTCTGAGGACCATCCTTCTAGGGAAGAAGCAATTATTGAGGAGTTTGTGTACACTGGCCTCTGAGATATTTGGATAAGCTGCTTTGTCAGAGTGATATATAAAGGATGTTGGGTTTCTAAGATTCAGTTAAATTAGCCAATTCTAAACTCTATGAACTAAATTCAGATGGCACATAATTTTTAGAAATGTGATCTTGAAAATAAACTACTAAAGAAATTCTTACCTTAGGCTTGTAAATATACACTTCTCTGAAAACTTTATGCCAACCAGTAGTAAAGAATACAAAACTATTTTTTGTCTCAATAAAACTACATTAAAATACAGGTTAGTTCACCATTTATTTGGACAATAGATTAGATACCTTAGCAAGACAGATTTGGTTCAGATGAAGGAAGGAAATTTCAGTGAGCATACAAACCTCATTAACAATATAGTCCAACAGCTCAAAGATGGCCATAGCAGGTCGACTGTCCATCCCATGACCTATAGAAGAGATAAATAGTGGCTTGTGAAATGGACAGAAAAAAGCAAGAGGGAAGCCCTATAAGCAGAGAGAAGGTTATAGTTGTTCATACCCAATTTTGGTACCAAGAACAGGCATGTCCTAAATACATAACAAGCTTAACTCTCCATCCACTGTTAGGTCAACCTGATCTTAATGAGTAAGATCTTTAAGGGCTTCAGCTGGTTCTGACTGCTGCAGATTCATTTTAGCTCTTGTTGTAAGACATTGGAGATGTCTTACAACCTTTTATTTCACAGCTGAAAAAAGTGAAGTCCAGAGAAGGGATGTGCCCAAGATGATACATTAAGAAGCATAGCTGAGAGTCAAATCTAGGTCTTGAAATTTCATGCTCTTCCTACTTTATTATGTATTTGTATAAATGTGCACAAGCACATGTGTATTTTAAGTAAGCCAATCCCTCAATGTCCTACTGCCTGCAGAACAAGAAAAATCTCATGCTAAGACCCTGCATGTTGCTGAAGTCCACTAGGACTTGCCATAAGCTGCCATTCTCAACACTATCAACAAAATTTGACACTTCACAGGGGGAACTGCTTTTGTTTTTCTCCCTCCTAATCTGAACTGGTCAGAGAAGTTTGGTGATAAGGTAGTTGCAGTCTGAAAGTCACTGACTTGAAGTGAGATTGTAGGCAAGGAGTTGGGAGGTGGAGGAAATGACAATATGGCAGACATGGTGCCTTTGAGAAAAAAGCAAATGTTAAAATGGAGGCAAAAGACTATTGGGAAGATAAAGTCCAACAACATTATGAGTTTTCTGAAGAAGACCGACATGGACACTCAGAAAAATTTAGACTTGAAACTCATCCCTTTAGGTGATCAAAGTCTTATGTGAAAACTACATTTTCCAGCCATGTCCTTCACTGTGTTCTAATCCTCTTTATTCCAGAAAGCAGCTCATATTTCCACGGTGTTTTAACATTTACCATGGGCTTTAGAGACATGTTCTCATTCCATTCTCAAAACAAATCTGAGACAGACAACACAATTATCATCATAAGTACTTGACAGGTGACCATGCAGGGACTGGTGTTTTTTGTTTTTACACTTCTCTATGTTTCTAGGATCTGGCACATAATAAGTATTTAATAGTTGCTTGATGTATGACTGAAAAAATATGGACTCAAGTTAATGAAGTCACATAGCTAACAGGTGGCAGAAACCCAAGTCAATGTCTAGTTTTGTGCGTTTTCACACTTTTCACACTGACCCTTTTCCTATTGCTTCTATTACTAAATATTACTACTTTAATTCTATTTCCAAAAGTCCTTTTGATTCCAATAAAGGCACAAGAATGAACCAGTGAGGGTGATTTCCCAAGTCTCACAACTTTGGATGGTCTTTGGATAAGTCTGCCTTTCTCATCACCTCAGTGCTTTCATACATAAAGTAGATTTGATGACATTTGTTCTGTTGATCTTACAGGATCATTAAGAAGAAAGAACCTGATAAATCCCAAAATGCTACAGAAACAGGAGTTATTATAACTATAATACTTTATGGGATTGCTACCATTTTCCTAGATGGCTTTAGTTTAGAGAATTATTCAAAAATGACTTGCCTAAAAAGACAGCTTTCTGTTTCCAACAGTAAGGGTAACTAAATTGGTGCCAAAAGACAGAGTTAGACAAAATACAACTGGATTGGGAATGATTCAGCTATCTCCTAATTTCCCAAGAAATCTCCTCTCAAGTTGAAAGTTCCTGCTGGAGGAAGCTAACCTACAGCTCTGACAGCTGATCTCTATTGCTGAATCTATCTTTTATCTACTGGACCAAAAGAGTTGAGGGATGGTACCAAACGCTGTTCAAAAACAAAAAGCTATGAAGTGGGGTCCATGACACCTCTTTACTAAGTTTCAAACATCCACCTCTAATTACTACAAGACAACTTTCTCCATATGTCCAGGTGACAGCACCTCAAACTAATTATCTTAACCAGCACCATGATCTGACCTAAAAATTGTGACTTTCCTCCTCCCCTCTCTTATTCAATTAATCAAATCCAATTCCACTTCTGCGACAACCCTTCCATTTAATAGCGCTGGCCTAGAACAGATCCTCCATGTAGTAGGGAAGAGCATTGGGCTTGGAGTCAGGAAGAACTCAGTTCAAACCCTGTTTCAGATGCTTAGAGCTGCATTGCATGGGACAAAGCATTTAATCTCTCTGCTAATTTTCTCATATCTACAACAAGAAGATAGGACTCGATGGCCTCTAAGATCCTTTTAAGTGCTAAATCTACAATCCTATGCTATGTCTTCTTATTTCTGCCTTTTCTCTGCTTCAATTCCTTCTTTCAAGCAGCTCTCTACTGCTTACCAAATCAAGTTCAAAATCCTCTGCCTGGCTCTGATGTCCCATGTAACCTAATTAAGCCACCTATTCCTTGAATTCTAGTGAAATCAGCCCCAACACGTTCTGTGCCCTTCTCAGGCACATCTCCCTCCATTTCTCAAACATGATAAAATGCTATTCATCTTACAAAGCTTACCTCACACTACTGCCTTCGTGAAGACTTTATCGATCCCCATCCCTATGAATAAAGACACCTTCTCACTGGACTTGACAGACTATGTTTGTATTTTTGTAATGCATGACATAAAGTGAATTACAAATATCTTTTTGTATATCTTTTCCTGGAACAGATATAAGGGCGAGGCCCATTTCTAATTTACTTTTTACCCCTTTAGTGAGCAGAATGCAGACTGTTTTTAAAATCGTTGTTACTGAATGTTGACTGCCCAAATGAGATATTCCTCAAATTTTCCTCTTCCTTTCCAAGATTGAAAGCCCAGACCATACCACTGATGGGACGTCCTGGGGGTCTTGGCCGTGGTGAGATGCTGTGAGGTTCTCCCTCTGCCCCATCGACCATGGGTCGACCAAATATCGCTTCTAGTTCCTTGGCGTCTGGTGGGGGAATTGGGTACCTTCCAATGGACAGCTCTACTAAGGACAGGCCCATACTCCAGATATCTGACTGGACTGAGTAATGGGTGCCTTGTAACCGTTCTGGCTGTTAGTTGAGAAAAACACAAAATGCTTCAGTGGAAAGAAGAAAATGGATCCAGAGACCAACAAGCAGCAACAATGTTCAATCTCTTTAGTATCACATAATCTGGTAAATTAGTATCAATCCTGTTTCAAATCAGAATCACCCTCTTCTAATATTAAAGACTAAAGTGAAAAAAAAAATCCATACCCACACACAAACCAAAGTTATTCTTTCTCCCCTTACTCCCAAATAACTGAATGTCCATACTATATGTAGCTTAATTAACTCTCAAGGGTAGAATTACTTTCAGACACATTAGGACAGACAAATTTCAGTTTCCTATCAATTAGAATTCCTCTCAAGGCTTAGAATCCTTTAAACTCTCAGGGATGATAGATTGAAGAAAAAAAAAAAAAAAAAAGCAAGCTCCCTGCTTCTTCCCCTTACACAACTTATATGCCCTGGAAAATTCACTATGTACAAAATATAAAGTACAACAGGATAAGTTGGTAACAGGTAAAAGTACCTGAGGTACTTTAAGGGTATATTTCCTTACTTTTCCAGGTTCACTTCTTCCCTTTCCCCCTTAGGTACCTGACACTTAAACTAAATTGTATTATTACTATTCCTGAAACACATGCTCCCCCCTCCCCCCATCTGTGACTTTGCCTAAGCTTTCAACGCCATTTCCTTGCCCACTACCCAAACCACCAAATTATATCCTACTCATCTTTCAAGAAGGATCCAGCTCAAATGCTATCTTCTTCATGAACCCTGATCCTCTTGGAACAGAAGTGACTGTTCCCTCTTTGGTCCTCTCTGCTCCCAGCCAAAGTGGACTATCATGTTCCCTTCTGCTAGACCAGTATTGGTGCATGTGGAATATATTACCATGCAGGACAGTGATCTCCATGTGGGCAGACATTGTGTCTTATTCATCTGTGGATTTCCTAGTGCTTAGCAGAATGCTCTGAACACTAGATATTTAATAAATATGTATTTGAATAAAAGAATAATAGTGAGGTCTTGAAAGTTTAGTAAGAAAGATACCACCTAGGTAAAGAACTCTATTACAGAACAACTGACTAAAGTGGTTCTATATTAAGGTGTAAGGAGGAAGATTATTAGCATAAAATCCATTTGTATACGTCTTGATCACCAAACTAGTTCATCCAAGTGTCTTTGTAGCAAAGACAGAGAAATCAACTACCACAATTGCCAGTCTCAATTTGATCTTTATAAGTAGGAGACTAAGGAGGCATTTAAAGATGGATGAAAATATTAATGAGGAAGAGGAAATTCAGAATTGTAGTGAAAAAGAACAGAAGTTTAAAGAAAAGGAATTACAAGAAAGCTAGAGGAAACATAACCAATATGTTTTGTCCAAAAGTATTAAGGAAAAAAAAAAAAAGGATCAAATTGGGAAGATTCCAATTAAGGCTAAACTAATACTTACTCCTATCTAGTAAAGCTATTTAACTGCTCTCACTGTCTACTGGATAAATTCTTTTGCTTAGCATTCAAGTCTGGTTCAATCTTTGCTCCAGACAAGCCAGACTACTCACTGCCACCAATACAGAACTCCCACTTTTTTTCTTCCACACTTTTGCTCATGATGTTCCTAAGCAATGTCTTCTCCTTGTCCTGATTAATTTCCTAGTGCTATGTAAACATGAGCTACCATTATTAAGTCCAATTCATATCCTCCATGAATTCATCCCTGATTTTCCATCAGTAACAACCTTCTCCCTTGGATCTTTTTGTTTATACTTTCTCATTACAATTATGCTTTGCAGTTAATTTGTGTTTGTGTCTACTCTCAATAAAACTCTATGTCTTCCTATTTCATAATGGATTGTAAACTACATGAGAGCATGGACTAGCTTTTAGCTTTTCTAGCAATGAATACAGTAGCTGGCACACAATTTATTACATTTAACTACTTGCAAAAAGCATAAATCAAAAGAAACTTACAGACATGTAGGATCGGGTTCCTACAAAGGAATTTGCCATAGAGTCTATGAGTTGCCCACTCACTCCAAAGTCACAGAGCTTTATCTCTCCTCGAGTATTGACCAAAATGTTGGAAGGTTTCACATCTAAAAGTGAATCAAGACAAAGATATCATATTTGCAACAACATTCGACAGCAACTGCCAAATGGAGCCTAAGGATAAATTCCAAATAGGGCTGCTTCATTTCCTTCTTACCTCTGTGCATAATCTGGTGTTTCTCTCTTAGATAAGCCAAACCCCGAAGAACCTATGAAACACAGAGGAAAGGGCAGACTTAAGAAGAGCAGAGGATTTTCCTCTCTATAGGTATATCCAAACCATGTGTTCGTTTTGTACAAATCTAGCGCTGTTAGGCTTGGTAAATCAGATTGCTGCCCTTTTGGTTTTGAGATGGGGGAAAGGGAAAAGTTTGGATCTGTGATTTCACTGGTGTAAGGCAGACTTGATGTGTACCCTCCTGCCATTATGCAAAAAGTCAATTTCCCTTCAATTTAACATTTTAAAGAGCTTTCTGGGGCATGCTTGAACCCAAGCTAATTCCCAAAGCAGATTTCTTTCTCCTCTACCACACAGCTTTATTCATCCCATTACACAAGTCAGAGCTAGAAGAGCCTTTCAAGATTACCTAGTACAGCCCTTCACTTTGTAGATGAGGACTGCACTGAACAAGGTAATATATTAGCAAGCAGAAGAGGCAGGATCTAAAGTCAGGTCTTTTGACTCTAACCCCAGTTCTTTTCCTACCATGTTAGCTCCTGCCTCTCCTCTGACACAGGAGGCCCCAGGGATGAATACATAGGCCCCCCTGGAGCCTGGAAGTAGGACATCTCCACTAGGGAGACCTTTGCCCAGGCCTAAAATGTCAGCAGTCTTCTCCAGGTGGATTCTGAGATAGGGTTGTCCAGTAAAAGGAAAAGCCAACTCCCTTCAACCAGTGCTCACTCTAACAGTACCTTTCACTTGGGCTACACAGTGCATGGGAGATTTGATGAAGTCAAAATGACAAGTCTACAGGAAACAAGAAGCCATGGAAATTGCTAGCCTGCACCAAATGATGGCAATAAGACCACTCACAGTAACATCAAAGTAAAACCATCCAGGATCAAGGAAAGTCAGATGCATAATGGTCTTGTCCTGGTGACTATGTCTGCCTTTTGTGCTTTGTTCAGTTCTACATCAACTTCCAGGACACTTTGCTCCAATTCTCCTTATATAATACATAACACTGGGTGAGGGATGGAATAGCCAAAGTTTGGGGTGTGCTCTACAAATGGAGCCTTCTGAACCAACAGTTTCCTAATTAGAAAGAGCCATTACACCACCATGTAAGTGTACTAGTTTCAAACTCTTTGAAGAGAGTGTCACAGCTATTTGTTTCCCAAAGAGCACATGGAAAGTAATCAATAAATACTTGAACTTGAAGGATCATTATGAAAGTAGTGAAGAATCTTCATTACTCCCTTTGTGATTCAGATCAATCAAGATGTAAAAAGTAATATTACTGAAAAGCATATATCTACTGGTTCAGCTTTAACAGTTATGCTTAGCAAAATGATGGTATTTCAAAAATGAGAGAGGTTACCACATGTTACTGAATTCTAAAAGGATTAATAGGTTTTGTGGCATCTTTCCTCCAATCACTAGAGTATTTTAACAAGGACCCTGAATTCTAAAAGGTTGCAAGGAAGGGAATGAAGCCTGTGCTATTTTTCATCCCCATTGCCCCATATAAAAGACATTTCTGGTAAGGTTGGTGAGAAGTAGCAAGGAGTCTCTCAGCTTGAACTATTCCAATCTGCAAGAATGGCTTTTCATCTGTGGCTTTCTTATAGGATTTCCTATCACCAAGCACTTCTATTTCATCAACCAATGTCACCACATAAACACTTCCCTGTCACACACACACATCCTTCTCTGCTATCACTGCCTCCTGCTCCATCAATCATAGAGTGTCAAGTAAGGAACAAGGGAGCCCCTTACTACAAAAAGACTTCTTGCTATGGTGGAAGCAATGGTTGCCTATAGGTACCATTTACAACAAATCAGAAAGTTAGTGGGGACCTTACAAGCAATCTATTTCAGTACCTTCCCTTTACAGATGTGAATACTGAAGGTCAAAAGAGTTAATGATTTGCCTATGACCCAGTCACTGAGAAAGCCAGAAACAGAATACAGCTCTTGCTGTACCAAATCCAATGATCTGACTTGTCCATCATACAAATATATACAAATTATTCAAATTGCCTTTCAATTTTTTCCAAATGAAAAAAATGAAAGCAAGAATAGATATACTTGAGAGTGAATGCTACTAATGAGAATATAAAGAATATAAATACAAGGTTTAAACACTTAACACTCCTTCCAAAAACCAGAAGTTCCTAAAGTCTAAAAGGTCAGATTTCATTTGCAGAACCCCAGAAAAAAAAACAACAACAACAACAACAAAAAAAAAAAAACAACTACTTACCGCAATGCTAACTTTCCCCAAGATTTCCTCAGGAATTCTCTTGGCCTCTTTCAATACCTGATCCAGAGAGCCTCCATCCTAAATCCCCAAAAGAAAAAAGTCCCTGTCAAGACAGTCACCAAGTAGCTGCACTATTTTCTATTTGACTTGGCAATGCTGAACCTTAATTTCCCAAGGGAACACCCTAGTGGCAAGCATAAAAATTAAGCATTTCCCCGGTTCGCTGCAAGGTGTTATTCCACTTCCTCTACAGGAAATATGAACAACTCAGGGCCAAACATACTGGCAAACTGAAGGGCCCTTTAGTCTGTTTCCCTTATAATATGTCTGCACCATGAAAGAAAAAAAATCAGTGCCATCAGAGAATCCTTGCTCTTCCCTGGGCCTGGACATTATTTATTTTTTAATTCCTATTCTTCTAATGCTATATGTGGCAGGAAATTCTGCTCATTTGGAGCACACTGGCACTGTAGTCATCTAAACCAGAAGAGGTTCAGACAGACTAATGGTGCCAGAAAAAACCCCAGCCTTGGTCCTGTATGGGCAAGGTGGACAGCTGGCTGCTGACTGCCAGGGACAGAATAAGAATACAAGGCAGCAGCATCCTCACTGCTCCTTGCCACTGACAAGACGCTTTGCACATTGCCCCATCAGATCCAGGTGTGATGGCCAGGTAATGCAGGGAGTGCATTTTTATGATGATTATGTCAGGTTAGACAAACTGAATGACTTGTCCAGGATGAATTAAAATTCAAACCAACAAGTCCATATTAAGTGCTACAGTGACACATAAAGCTCTGGAGTCAGAGAACCTGGGTTCAAATCCCATTTTAGACATTACCTATGTGACCTTGGTCAAGTCACTCAAACTCACTAGGTCTCAGATGGACAAATGACCTTGGAAGTTTCCTCCAGCTCTCTGTCACGACACAGGGCACAGCAAGTGAATACAATGCGGGGCCTGCAGTCTACAAGACTCAAATTTAGCCTCAGACACTTACTAGGCAAGTCACTCACCTGTGTTTGCCTCCTCTTCTGTAAAATGCGCCTACCTCCCAAGGTTATAAGGAGTATCAAATAAAATAACTGTAAAGAATTCTGCACAATGTAGCATCTGGTTCTCCCTAAATGTTAGCTATGAATGACTAAAAAAGAAGGTGGTCCAGTCATGTAACTTTGGGGTGCCAGCATCCACAACATGCTAAAAGAAACTGAAAGCCTCAGATGCTCTATGGAGGTATTCCAAACATGAATGTGTGCATCTGTGGATGATGATTGCCCATGCTAATAAGACCACAAACCCAGTGAAACACACGAGGGAGGTACAGAGGCACAGCACAGAGAGCCCCAGACTAGCAGTGAGAAGGAAACCGGGCTTCCCCAAATCTCCTGGAGGCCTCTCACCCTTTCTCTGTCTATCCTGGCTTAAATCCCTGCCTTACAACTTATGAGTATTGTGACTGCAAGACACTTAATCTGTCTGAATCTCAGTTTTTTCATCTGTAAAATGGACGTTTTGGGAGAAAAGTATTTTGTAAACCTTAAAGTGCTTGTGCCATGTATTAATTACTGTTGTCACATAGTCAATGGATCATTAATGCAAGGATGACCCTGAGTCTAGTGCTCTCTAAACAATGCTGCCTCTCCTAAAAGCAGGAGTGTGAGGAAAGAGTAACGAAGGAGAATGTTTCTGGAGCCTCACACAAAGCACACCAAAGGAAACTACTGACTCAGAGATGGGGGTCTCTTCCTGACTACCCTTCCCAGTTCTGTGCAGAGAGATATATCTCCTTCTGTTTTTCCTTTGCTCTCCTTGTAAAACGGACATACTATCTTGCCTTCACATTAGACCAGCCCAGCTAAAGGGAGGAATGGATGCCAAGTGACAACTCTTTCCATCACAGCGCTTCGCAAGCCCAACTACTGAGTCATAGGAGGTAGCTCTGTTAGAAACAGAATCCCCACAACTGGGAAGCGAATTGGATGATCTCCACAGTACTCTTCCTACTTTAAAGCCTTTAAGCTTTTGACTAACAAAACTGTAGCTCTTTAATGAGTATTCAAATATAAGGGCACATGAGGCCCAGTGGATGACATGTTTTGAGCTCTTGCCTAAGACAGATACTAGAGAACTGAAGTACTGTTTCTATTGTTATAATCAAACAGCTGCATGTCTCAAATGCCCACCCCCTTGCATCTGCACAGTACACAAATACTTTCCAAAATAGGCTGACATGTTTTATTTCAACTGATCCTCACAATCCTTTCTGTTAGGTAGGGCAGTGATATTCTTCCTTACTGGGAGAAAAAGACAACCATCTCAGAAGCACCAGAAGTGACCTGGTGAGGTCACATGAGGAAGCTGACAAACGAACCTATATCAAGACCATGGCTGCTGGTCATTTGGCTCACATTCTCTATACTCTGCCGCAATGCCTCCTCAGGTGTCAAGAGCTCCCAGGTACCTTCACATGAAACCTTCCCATCATCCCTAGTGCAGAAGCTAAGTATTTCCATTTCATGAGGAATCCAGGTCAACACTACGTCCTTCAGAGAACTAGACTTTTTATTTATTAAAAACTTACAACTTGTAAAAAAAAAAGAAAAAAAAAACTTACAACTTCCAGAATCTTTAGCTCCTACCCTTTTAGCAATTTCCTTCTCTTTACAGAGTCACAAAATAGTAAAGCTGGAAGGAACTTCAAGGATTATTATAATCCAACTCTGTCATTTTGAAGAAAAAAATAAGCCAAAGAAAACATGTTGGCATTTTCAAAGACCCCTCCAAAATAGTGCTGACATGGCCAAGATCAATGATAGGACTTAAATCCAAATCTTTAGTTAGATAGCACAATGTAGCAGAAATAGCACTGACCTGCAGTCAGGAGATCTGACTCTGCTACTCATCTCTGCTATTTACTAGATGTGTGTCAAGTCAGTTTACTCAATTAATCATTTTTTTTTTTTTGGAGGGGGTAAGTAATCTGCATAGGGACAAAAATGCATATACAAATATATACAGAATACAAAGTAGTTAGAAATCTAACAGTGTTCAGAACCTCAATTTCCTTGTTACAAAATAGAGCTAATTCTTCAGACTGACTATTTCATTCTGTACCCACCTTCACTAGGTTGTGGGGAAAGTGCTTTTGTAAATTATGAAATGCTATATTAACATGGGATTTTCTTACTCTAGAGAGGCAGTATGGTATAATCCATGCAAAACCAACCTAAGAGTTCAAAAAACTTGGGTTCAGGTCTTCCCTCTGAGCCAACCAACTATATAATCCCAGACAATGCAATGAACACTCTCAATTTTCTACACAATTCTCTTAAACTTGGTTAGAGATATGTTGTGTAGAGGGAGTTTCTCATACTAATGAAATCAAAGATTCAGAAAAAATGTTGGGTCTACTATATCTAGCTGCTTCTGTACTGAGATATCTCCAGTGGGAAAATCTATGAGAGAAGATCATTTAAAAATAATAACACCACTACCCTGAGACTTGAGGAAAACAGTCAGCTAATGGCCCTTACCAAGTATCTACTCTGTTGGGCATTATATTAAGGAAAAACCATCAAAACCTTCAAGGAGCCATATTCCACCTTTACAATTGATATTTCTCTTTTGACCTTAAAAGATATCAAGAGTGTTTAGCAAAGTGGCAGGATACAAAATAAATCCACATAAATCATCAGCATTTTTATATATTACCAATAAAGTTCAGCAGCAAGAGATACAAAAAGAAATTCCATTCAAAATAACTGTTGATAGTATAAAATATTTGGGAATTTATCTGCCAAGGGATAGTCAGGAACTATATGAACTAAATTACAAAACACTTTCCACACAAATCAAATCAGACCTAGTCAATTGGAAAAACTTAAAATGCTCATGGGTAGGACGAGCGAATATAATAAAAATGACAATACTACCCAAACTAATTTACTTATTTAGTGCCATACCAATCAAACTCCCAAGAAATTATCTTACAGATCTAGAAAAAATAGTAGCAAAGTTCATTTGGAAAAACAAAAGGTCTAGAATTTCAAGGGGATTAATGAAAAAAAGGCTGAAGATGGTGGACTTGCTGTACCAGATCTAAAACTATATTATAAAGCAGCGGTCATCAAAACCATTTGGTACTGGCTAAGAAATAGAGTAGTCGATCAGTGGAATAGGATAGAATCACAAGACAAACTAGGCAATAACTATAGCAATTTGGTTTTTGATAAACCCAAAGACCCCAGCTTTTGGGATAAGTATTCACTATTTGACAAAAACTGCTGGGAAAACTGGAAACTAGTGTGGAAGAAATTAGGGCTTGACCCACATCTAACACCACATACCAAGATAAGATCTAAATGGGTTCATAATCTGGATATAAAGAGTGATTTTGTAAACAAGTTAGAGGAACATAATATAGTTTACCTCTCAGACCTGTGGAGATGGAATAAATTTATGTCCAAAGAAGAACTGGAACTTTTAATTGAAAACCAGACAGATAACTTTGACTATATTAAGTTAAAAAGTTTTTGTACAAACAAAATCAATGCAGACAAGATTAGGAGGGAAGCAATAAATTGGGAAATCATCTTTACATTTAAGGGTTCTGATAAAGGTCTCATCTCTAAAATATATAGAGAATTGTCTCATATTTATAAAAATTCAAGCCATTCTCCAATCAATAAATGGTCAAAGGATATGAACAGACAATTTTCAGAGGATGAAATTAAAACTATTTATAGTCATATGAAAAGGTGCTCCAAATCACTATTGATCAGAGAAATGCAAATCAAGACAACCCTGAGATACCACTTCACACCTGTCAGATTGGCTAAAATGACAGGAAAAGTTAATGATGAATGTTGGAGGGGTTGTGGGAGGGCTGGGACACTGATGCATTGTTGGTGGAGCTGTGAACGGATACAGCCATTCTGGAGAACAATTTGGAGCTATGCTCAAAAAGTTATCAAACTGTGCATACCCTTTGACCCAGCAGCATTTCTATTGGGCTTATATCCCAAAGAAATCATAAAGGAAGGAAAAGGCCCCACATGTGCAAGAATGTTTGTGGCAGCCCTTTTTGTAGTGGCTAGAAACTGGAAATTGAATAGATGCCCTTCAATTGGAGAATGGCTGAATAAATTATGGTATATGAATGTTATGGAATATTATTGTTCTGTAAGAAATGACCAGCAAGATGATTTCAGAGAGGCCTGGAGAGACTTACATGAACTGATGCTGAGTGAAATGAGCAGAACCAGGAGATCATTATACACGGCAACAACAGTACTATATGACGATCAATTCTGATGGACATGGCTCTCTTCAACAATGAAATGTTTCAAACCACCTCCAATTGTTCACTGAAGAAAGCCATATACACCCAGAGAGAGGGATGCGAAATGTGGACCACAACATAACATTCTCATACTCCTTGATTGATGTTTGCTTACATTGTGTTTCCTTTATCTGATATATCGTTTGTGTAGATAAGATTTTTCTTGCACACCAATGATAAGTTTGGAAATATGTATACATATATTCGATTTGCCAATATTTTAACATAATTAACATGTAGTGGATATCCTGCCATCTAGGGGAGGGGTGGGGAGTTGGGGGGAAAAATTTGTAACGGAAAGCTATGTAAGGGTTATTGTTGAAGAATTACCCACACATATGTTATGCAAATAAAATAAAAATTAAAAAAAAAAACAAATTTAAAAAAAAAAAAAGATATCAAGAGTGGCAGGGAAATATATCTGGGTGTGGGTATGGATGAAAATACTAAGATGTAACCAACTTCAAATCAAATCTAGGGCTGGAGGTATTCATGTAAGGCTGGTTGGGGTGAGGCAGACAGTTATGTATTGTTTTTAGTCAAATTTCCTGTAAGAGTAAAAATGATGGTACCAGGAGGCTTGAGAAGCCACCCAGGCGGCACCCAAACCCAATACTGCACTCCTGGCTAGCTCCTCACACCAGGCCATTCAATTCATGAGTCATAACTGCTAGTGGGTCTCACTGACACCCAAGGGAGGCACCATGAAGGATGGGAAGAGTCCAGGAGAAGTGGACCAAGCCCCAGAGTGCTCATTTACTAGCCATTCTTCATTTCTCTAATTTTCAATACCTATATATGTGAAATGGGGAAAACATTATATGAGTTACTTGGTTCCTAAAGTTAGTGTAGGGAACAAATGTGATCAAGTGACCTCAGACGAAGTCCTTCCTGTGCATGAGCCTCAGTTTTCTCATCTATCCAATGGGGAAAATACAACTTATCTGTCAGGGTTCTGAGACTTCAATGAGATGAAGTAGGTAAAGCACTTTGTCAAGAGGGAATAAAAGTGTTCTCTGCTTCAGCTTCTATTAATAATGGTCAAAAGCAGCCCTGGACACTGAGGTCACTTTACACATTAACTTCTTCTGGAGACCTATCTATCTATACGTCAGCCCTAAATGACCCATCCCTAACTCAGCCTAGTTAAGCAGTGCAGTGGGAGAAGCAGAGAGAAAGAAAATCAATTATTTCATACTACAATTTCATATTAGGAGGCAAGAATACAAATGAAGTTTAAAAATGTGATTCCTGTAAGATGCCCAGGAATTTTCAATTGCAAACACTGTCATTAGCTAGGAAAGCAGTGAAGAGCAAATTTTTCAGGGGCTAATAATGAGTTTTTAGGGCTAAGCAAGACTGAGCATCAAAATGGTCACAGAAATCCTGGAACAATTATTCCTCACAGAACAATCACTTCCACGTAGTGTGACAATGTTCTCTGGGAAAGAGGAGGTGATCATCCAGGGACAAAACCTGTCAAACTATTAAGCACTATTTAAATGTAAATGCTTAATCAGTACTTAAAAAGACAAACAGAACTTCCTAGTGAGGACAGGGTCTAATTTACAACAATTATAAGAAAGACACACCATGAATGCTTTACAACACATGCATTCAAATTACTTCAAGGAATTCTGTGGTTAAAAGAGACCCCAAAATCATTTCGTTCAGTCCTACCTTTCACAGAGTAGGAGGGAAGGAATGGCTTGTTCAAGATGACATGGCTCCTGCTGAGCAGAGCCCATCTCCTGACTCTTGGTTTCATGCTCTTGGTTCCCAAGCTGGGTTCTACTGAACCCTGGCCTTGCATGCAACATGGATTAGGACTGGGTAGGGGCACATGGACTGAAGATTTCAAACCCTTTAAAATTTTAAAAGGGACATTAACATTTTTAGACCTGGAAAAGGCCTTGGGAAATTCCTTGCCCAAGTGTCTTATTTCTCAGAGAAGATATACAGGGTCACAAGTAAACAAGAGCAAAGCCAGGCTCTGTTCAGAACATAAGCTCTGTTCAGACTCCAAACGTTGTGTTCTTTTCACTAGATCTTGCTGCCTTTCTATCAAAAATACTTACATTCTGCAAGTTTTCAATACAGGAAAACAGGCTTAATTTCTCCAATTTTCTCCCAAGTTTCTGTTTTATTCAGGGCCTTCACTATACATCCAAAATTTAGGAAATTAAGGAAGCAGGACAAATATTTATAGTTTTTGACAATATAGTTCAAGCCTCAAAGTGAGGCTTTTCTGTTCTTTTTCTGTTCTTTTTTTTTTTTTTTTTTGGCAAGGTAATTGAGGTTAAGTGACTTGTCCAAGGTCATAAAGCTAGGCAGTACTGAGTGTCTGAAGCTGAATTTGAATTCAGATTCTCCTGACTCCAGGGCTAGTGCTCTATCCACTGTCTCGTCCAGCTGCCCCCCAAAAGTGTCTTATGGCTAAATAAATTCAAGAAATGCCATACTGCCTGTCTTACCTGAACACTGTAAAAAAGTGTAATGTTACATTAGTGTACATAACTGAATACATAACCAAAGTTGGATCTGGAGTTGAAAAGCAGCTCTAGCTTCCACCTCTCCTACTTACTAGCTGTGTGATGATAAAGCAAGTCTTTACCCCCTCTACCCATCAGTCTCTTCCCTGTACTGTACAATCCAGATCATAATAATATCTACAATGTCATCTCCCCCATAAGGTAAAAAGGAATAAAAGGCTTTATAAATTATAAAGTACTCAAGAAATGTGAGCTAATATCATCAAGCCTTCCACAGCTGTGCTCAGTGGCAGATGCAGAATGAGAGGGGTAGGGGAAGTAGGGAGAGTGGGTGTTCCGGCATTTCCTCCAGAGGGCTTTACTTCTGACCACTTCTGCTTTTAACATTTCTGCCTAACTTTATGTCTTCCAAAATTAACAAGAAGTTCTTAGAGCAGAGACCTAAGAGAAGTGCCTCTTCTACCTTCTATTAAAGAATGGCTTTTTCACAAGCCACTGACATTCTTATGAAGGTAGCCTTTCCCAGGGTTGGACTCACCATGTGTTCCATGCAGATGCTAATCTCTCCATCACTATAAAAGGCACCATAGAAACCCACGATGTAAGGAGAGTTGCATTCATGTAGGACCTGGAGTTCACGGATAATCTGGTTCCGGATAGCTGGTTTTATCTCTAGGTGAATCAACTGCAAAATAACAAGAATTCAATTCAATGAATGCTTATCAAACACAAAGAAAGTGGGCAAAAGCCCTACCCTAGAAGTCAAGTAATGTTGATGACCCATTTTATTTTTAGCATACTCATTGTTCCTGACAGGCCTTTCTCTACTCCTATCTTGCAGCATCCTGGTGGAATACCAACACCTTTTCTGGAGTCAGGTCAGAAAAAGACAAGCCAGAAAAGTAGAAAAGAGCATCAGAATGACTCAATCATTCTATCACCTCTGATTCTTCATCAAACAGAAGTTTCACCTCTTTCTGACTAAAACAATTATCACACAGCTTAATTAGTAAAATGCCAATGGAATCAGGACAACCTGAATTCTGATTTGGTTTCAGACACTTACCAGCTGTGACCCTGGGCATATTACTTAACATTTGCTTGCCTCAGTTTCCTCAACTGTAAAATGGGCATAATAAAAACACCTTTCTTGCAGGGTCATTATTAAGGATCAAATAAGAGGACAATCATAAAGGGCTTAGAACAGTGCTGGGTACCTAGCAAGCGCTATATGAAAGCTAGCTATTATTATTAAAACCACCACCTATAGCCTCAGGGTGTTGCATACAGGTGTTGCTTTTGCTGACTGTATGAATTATGGATCTTGGGATTTTGCAATCCTGGGCAGTATTAAAAGCGTTATTGTCTAGGACTAAAGAGGCAACGATCTGTCAGTACTTTGTTCTGTTCAGAAAGCATCCATATTATTGTATTCAGGTGTATGCATCCCATTTTAGCAAAGACAGTGATCAACTGGAATACTTCTGGATGAGGGCAATCAGAACAGTGAAATCCTGAAATCAGTCTATATGAAGACCGCTGAAGTAACAAGGGATGTCTGTCTCACAAAAGAAGACTGAAGGGATAAGATAGCTGTCTTTTATGTATTTGAAGGCTATTGTGTGAAAGAGGGATCCCAAATGGTCAACATAGAAACAATAGGTAGACGTTACAAAACAGTAAATTAAATTTGATACAGGAAAAAGTGAACGACTGGAATTACTGTTAAGTAAAATGGGTTGATTTGGAAGCCAGTAGTTACTCTTCTCTAAGCAGGGCTCATAGGACTATGTTGTAGAGGGGATGCTTATTCAATATATGCTGGACTAGATGGCCTAGGAAGTTCTTCTCTTGTGGGCCATCTCTTTGGTCTTAATTTGCACAAAACTTTAGAAGGGATATTAACAAGCTAGGGTACAGAAAATGTTAGGAGATGAGAAGGGGCATAGGGAGGAAAACTGGAAGGGATCAGTGGAGGGAACTGAGGTTTACTCCAGACAAGCCTTAGAGGATGTAAGCTTTGTCTTCAGGCATCTGAAGGATTGTCAGGAAAGGACTGGACTTAATTCTCTTGGCTACTGAGGGCAGAACCAGGAACAAGCAGTGGAAATTCTTTAGTCTTTGGAGGCACAGAGGATCTCTACTACAGATGGAGAATGGATAAGAAACTTTGATGCTCCTTCCAGCTTTTAGATATTATAAGCCTAATATCTGCCTCCTTGGACTTACACCATTCACCTTATCCTTTCAGACCTTTTGCTCTTGGATCTGACCCTTTGTGTCTGCCTGATTCATAACTTCTGCCAAACCCAACCTGCCTTCTGACTGCAACTCAGTAGTCTAGTCCCACAGAAACCTGTGCCCAGCACAACAGAGAAGCAACACATTAAACCAATAGTTCTCAATCTGTGGATTGCAAAGATCTTGTAAATTATCCCTAAATCTACAAATATGATAACAAGCTTTCTGTAGACTGAATAGAAGTTTCACATGTGTATATGCGTTTGTTTTTCAAATGCTGTGATGAATGTAATCTATTAATTCAAAGTGTCACTGAACTTATGAGTCTTTATAATCAATATGTCTTTAATCCTCAGCACATCCACCATTCTTTGCCATTAAAAAAAGGTCTTCATATTTGCACTAGAGATGCAATAAAGATCCTAAGCTCACAGATGGTGAGTTGGGAAGGACCCAAAGGCCTTTTAGTTCAATTATCTTATTTAAAGAAAAACAAAGTGGGAGCCAGAAAGGAAAAAGAATTCAATTGGTTCAAACCCTGGTTTGAATTAAGGAGTGAAATCAAGGGGAAGTTAAGAATGCAAGTTACCTGGATGGAAGGAGCATTTTAGATGTCTGTTTTAATGATGCCTTAAAAAACAAAACAAAACAAAACAAAACAAAACAAAAAAAAACCCCAAAACTCAGTCATTTCCTAGTATGTCTTACCCTTGGTTCATCAAATCCTTTCTTTGTAACAAAAGGGAACTAACTGTCAAGCAAGATTGAACTGATAATGTAACCATTACAGAGTATGCAACATTCAGTATTTGAGAACACCCTCGCACCCCCCCCCCCCCCGCCAGTCTGAGAGGTAGGAAACTCTCTTTGCTCTCTATTCCTAGAGTTTGGGTGCCATTTCCTATTACTTTAACGAACATCATTGTAGTCACTGTGTATTGTCCTATTCCTGTTTCAGTTTGCTTTGCTCTACATCACGTCAGCATCAGTACGTGTTCATCTAGATGTCTCATATTCTCTAGAGTGCAATAATATTTCAAAGAAACAGGTATTTAGGAAGCACCAGCTGTGTCACCATGTGCTAGGGACAGCAAGATCAAAAAGGAAATATACTCTGTTTTCAAGGAGTTTATGTGGTGGCTCAGGGATACAGTGGACAGGGCACTGGATCTAAAGCCTAGGAGACCCAAGTTCAAATCTAACCTCATATACTTACCAATTGGATAATCTTGAAAAAGATATTTAACCTCTGTTTGCCTCAGTTTCCCCATCTGAAAATTGGGTGTAATACTAGCACCTTGCTTTCAGGGTGCTTGTGAAGATAAAAGGAGTTAATATTTGTGAAGTGTTAAAAATCTTAAAGTGCAGTAAAATGATAGTTGTTGCTATTATTATATTTATTTGGGAAATACAACAAATATATGTCTAAGATATACAAAATAAATACAAGGGAAGATCATAATAGCTTGGGAGGGAAATCCAAAAGGATTTCATACTTATAAGTGAAGTATTGTACAATGTGGAGGTGAGAAGGGAATTGTGTTCTAAGCACAAGGGAAAAACAGCTTATGTATGGGAATGTACAGTTTGTGTATGAGAGAGGAAATTTTATGTGTTTGTGTATATATATATGTATATATGTGTAAGTATACATGTATGTGTTTAAACAAGGCTGGAAAGACAGGTTGTGTTCATGTAAGTTTGATAAAAGGAAAAACTAACTATTAGAATGATTGAGACATAGAATGGGCTGATTTTGTGAAAGGTTGTGAAGGGCAAACAGAAGTATTTATATTATATTTTCTCCTGGGGGATGAGAGTGGGATGAATGATAAAGCTCAGCTCTTCTTTCTCCACCGATCCTTGATCCAACATCAAGCACTCTGCACAATTTCAACAAATGCCAACTACAGAAGAGGTAACACACTGCAGTCTGGCAATCTGGGTTCTTGTCCTGCTTCTGCCAACTCACTATGTGACCAGGGAAAAGTTGCTTAATCTTCTTCCTCAAGCTGGCCTCAAAAATATCTTTCAAATATTTTCAGTCCAATCTTAAAATATTCCATTTACTTAAACGGTGTATAAGGCAAAATGCCTACATACATTCAACATGTGAAGGCCTGGTCTCAAAGGACAAAAGAGGCAATATACTGCAGTGGAAAAAGAGCTTGATGAACTGTATTCTTGTCCTGGTTCTAACTCACTATGTGACCAGGACAAAATCCAAACTAAAAGATGTAAGGCTCTGGGAAGAACAAAGAAATCAGCCACTACACTCAAGAAGCCATTTAAAAAGGAAGCTACTTCATGACATATGTGGGTAAAGTAAGGATATTCATTATCTTATATGTTTATAGATTCTTGGAGGTCTAGTGCTTACTTAACCTGGGATGCAAACTTAAAAAAAAAAAAAAAGTTTTATAAATTTTATACATTTAAACACATGATTTTGAGAAGGGGTCTACTGTTTAGCCAGACTATCAAAACAGTCTATGACACAGAAAAAGGGGAAGACCATTGGCTTTATGCCACTCCCAAGCACAGATGGCCTGCTTCTGCACCAAGAGCAAGGGAGACAACATGCTGAAAATGGATGAGGCTGGGCTGTGGAAGATTTGTGACTAACAAAGATATCTATGACAAGATTTTTGGAGGTAATTAAGAAACTGAGGTTTAAAAAAACAAAACAAAAACAAAAAAAACACATGAAATTTTCTTTAGTAGCCCTCACCCTTTATGCATTCCACCTGAAATCTAGGCCTGGTTACTGTAGGAAAGACAAGATTATCCCCCTTTAAATCCTTTTCAGTACAAACATGGTCACTCTGCAATTAATCAAGTGAACTGAGTTTTTAACACAACACAAGGAAACAAGCTACGCAAGCCAAATGGTGCTAAAGACACTGCATATGCTCCCAACAAGGCACTGCAGGAAAACAATGATCTGGAGGCCAAGGTCAAGTCAAGGCTTTGCCAATAACTTTCTCTGTGAATGTGGACAAGTCACTTGTCTCTATGCTTCATTTTTTTTTCTACCTTTAAAATGTGAGTGAGGAAAAGGAAGGATTAGACTGAAAGCAGGCACAGAACTGGTCTTCAAGCTCCAGGAGAGTAGACAAGAAAGAAAAGGTTCTGTTAAGTCACAGACCCACATGTATGACTTCTGCTAAGGTTTGCTTCCCAGTTTTAAAGGGCTGAGGTACATGATATTTATTTCAGTAAGAAGATTCAATGCTCTAATAAAGTTGCAAATAAATTTCCTAGAATCAGTATTCTTAATTTAACCAAATCCTGGGCTATCTTTCAATAACCTAAAATAATTCTTTTCCATCAAGGTGGAGAGTCTATTTAGATCCTGGGAGATCAAAGAATTTTAAAGTCTCCGAAGAGACAAGCTCCCTATCTTTAACCCTTGGCTTTTTCTTCCTCAATCACATTCCAACCATTTTCTTGCCTGTGCTTCCAGTCTAAAGGAAGCCAAAGGCTTGAAATTTTACTTCTGGCTTTGACAGGATTGCCTGCAGTGAGAACAAAAATAGAATGTATGCAGCCAAAAGTACTACGATCCATCAGGAGAGGGAACAGTCCTCAGGAAAAAAGAATAAATATCTGCAGAGTTAAAAAGTAAAGGAAACCATGTTATTTCCAGTATGGGCAAGATGCTTTAAAATTAATGCTTGGATCTGTAAAAACTCGCTTGGGTCAGGAAATAGTCAGATTTCAAATAAAGCAATTTAGTACTTACAAAGCAACAATTATTAAGAGGTGAACTTCTCTGTTCAAAAGTATCCCACAAAGCTCTGATAACCTCCACAACATACACAATTGAGAATAAAGCCACTACAATTGATGTGAATATAAATAACTCTTTAGGAAAAAAATCCTTTCCTCCAAATTTCCCAAAGGCTATTAAGTGCTTGTAAGCCTTAAGACATTCTTTAAATATAAGGTATTATTAATAATAAGTTTGAAGAGGTTATATTAAAGAGTAGGAGGAAAGGGCATCAAACAATTTTAAGCAAAATTCTAAAAGATAACAACTATTTTACCATCAAGGTTCATTGGCTCTGGAAAAATATGTACTTGTTTTCCCCTAGCCCAAGAAACTAAATCCCCAGCAGAGCTCAAAGTCTAAGTCTAGAGATCCTATACAGTTCTCTGTCATCAAACTTTTAAAAAGCTTTTTAAAAAAAGGATTTGAGCCCACATGGACAAAAATACTTACAGCAGTTCTTTTTGTGGTGGCAAAGAATATGGTATATGATAAGAGTACTATTGTGCTTTAAGAAATGATAAAGGGGACTGTTTCAGAGAAATCTGAAAAGACTTGCATGAACTGATGAAGAATGAAGTGAGCAGAATCAGAACAATTTATATAACAACATCACTGTAAAGACAAACGACTTTCAAAGACTTGGGAACTCTGATCAACACGATTAACCAATCACACTCCAGAGAATTCAAGATGAAACATGCCGCCTATCTCCTGATAGATGATAGAAACAAGAGTACAGAGTAGAAAAATTTTATTTTTTGTATACAATTGTACAAAATCAATGAAAATTTGCTTTTTTGATTACAAATGTTTATCAATAGGGTTTTTTTTTTTCTTGGTCTCTCAATGGAGGAGAAAGGGAGACAAGAAGAAAATAAAGCAAATCTTTGAAAATAATAAAAATGTAATTTAAAAATGGATCTAATTATATTCTCTTCATTACCAGAGAACAGCATAATTTCTATTTTCTCATGGATAACTCTGATGGAACAAGTGGTCTCTTTGGGACAAACACTACTTCCAACCCAACTCCCCTACAATTTCACTCAGTATGCTGTCCATGTCTGATCATAAATCATCCTAAAAAGAATGTGCCCATTCACTGAAGACCTCCCCATAATCCTTTAACATCTTAGGGAAAGCCAAGAGTCAAGATTCAAAGGGAAGGTAAGAGTTACAATGTATACATCCATTGTATTTTCTTTTGCAACATGCTTTCCTTGGAACAAACTTATGATATAGGCAGTATAAGTATGATTATTCTCATTTTACAGATGAGAAAACTTAAGCTTAAAGAAAGAAGACTTACCTGTGTGACCTTGGGCAAGTCACTTAACCCCAACTGCCTCAGCAAGAAAAAAGAAAGAAAAAAAGAAGACCCAGAGTTGGAAAACCGTGAATTTCTAACAATGAAATCAGATACCACTGTCTGACACCAAAGGATAAAATAAAATCTCTGAAGATCAGTTAATCAGACTATCTCCACTGCATCTTCAAAGATCAGTCTGTATTCTTTATGTACACAGAAGCAGCTCTGAGCACTAAGAGAACAAGCAGCTCCCTAGTGAAGCAGAGGCCAGCAACCTGCTTACCTTTCGGGCCATGATGAGGCCTGAGGGTCTATGCTGTACTTTGGTGACCACTCCACCATTGCCAGCTCCCAGTTCAGAGATTCTCTCAAAGTCATCATCCTTCAGCTCTCCCACCTTTGCCTTCTGAGTGAGGAAAGCTTCCAGCCGCTTTTTCTGCTGCTCATCAAGTTCTAGCTCTTCTAATTTTTTCTGCAGATCTGCCAAGTTTGCTCTGCACACATAACCAGGGGCAAGGGATGTCAGAGAGGAGGGAGACAGGAAAAAAAGACTGGTCAGTCCTCTGAAAGTGTAGATCATTCCATTCCTTGTCTAAAGGCGCCACCGGGGGCTATAAAAAGCCTTGAGATTCCAAGAGCTTACCACTACTACTAATAATAATAGATGACATTTCTATAGCAGTTTAAGGTTTGCAAAGCATTTCAAATATTTTCTCTCTTTTGACCTTTAGAACAGTCCTGCAAAACAGGTAGTACAAATATTATTCCCATTTTACGGATGAAGAAATGAGAGACTCAAAGCAGTAAGTGACTTGTCAATATCATACTACTACTATGTGGCAGACTAAGTTTTTGGATCCAAATCTTTTGAATCCAGATCTAGTGTTATTTCTAATATACTTCAATCTCCTAGAAGTTTAAAACTTGGAAAGACAGAATATGAGAAGGCCAAGACCAGGGAAGAAAATATGTAGAGAGAGCATTCTTCTTCTCAATGTACCCAAAGGTAAGAATATGTTTCACATTAAACACCAGAAGCAAATGGATCTCTGCCACAAAGCAATAATGACAGAACTCAAATAACTTGAGATATTCCTGCATATTCTATGTTGTTCTTGCTTAAGTCCTAAGAGTTAAGGTTTATCAAAAAGGAAAGTGGCCCCAACAGACAGGTCTCCTCTTTTGCATACCACACCTGGCTCATTTATGCAGGCCAGACCATAAACCTGCCTGATTCACCAGGCTGTAGGATTGTTCCATGCCTGGGAGGGTGGCCAGCCTGGTGACTCTTTCAGGAGCAACTTTCCCTGCCCATATTCCATAATTATCTGCCACTCACTGTTCAAACATCTCTCTTTGGTTTTGTCCCCTTTCAAAGTTCCCAAATTTCTTTATCTGCCCTCACAAAGTACAACTCCATCTTTACAGTTCCCACTCATGTCCTTTCCTTACCTAACCTGAGTTTTTCATTTTTCCACCGAGATATTTTGCTTTAATTCCTCTCACCTCTCTGCCCAAACCCTTCACACCTCCCTCCTCTCCTGCCCTTCCCCCCATGCAAAGTAGTTTAGTGGAAAGATTCCCTGATTCGGGAGTCAAACGACCTGGGTTCAAATCCAAGATCTATGAGTAACTACTTGTGATGAGACTTTGAGTACATTTACAGCCTCCCTGAGCCTCAGTTTCCCCATTTGTAAATTTGAAAAAGGGGAGGAAGGTGCTTGGATTGGATGATACAGGAGAAAGACGACTGGACTTGAAGACTTGAAGGGCCTGGGTTCAGATTCCAACTTTGTCAGTACCACCTGTGTGACTTTGAGTAATATGCTGGACCTTTCTGGGCCTCAGTTTCCAGGGCCAGTAAATAAAGGGGAGGCTGGATCACGTGAACTGAAGTCTGTACTCCAACTCTAAACTTACCCCGGCCCCTTCCCCTCTTCTCCAAGTTCCCCTATACACTTACTCTTTTCTTTTTTCACCAGAACCACCTCATCCCCTTTTAGGAACCCTCCTCCTGGGGCGGGCACTCCGCCCTCCCCCCCCCACCCTCCCCAGCCATTCTTTCCCCTTCTTGGGTCACGGTCTTCAGTATCTAATAAGCCTTTAATAAATGATTGTAGACTTTGCTTGTAGAGTGGGACCATCTAACGAACACTCCCTCCCCCGACTCCCCTCCGGGCTTTCTTCACAGGACCGTCCCTCCGTCCCTCCATGACTCTCCAGGTGGGGATGCACATATTCGGGGAGAGCACGGACTCGGAAGTCTGTGAAGAGCCGGGTTCGAATTCGAACTGGATCCGGCTGGGCCCTGTGGGCCTCTCTCCGGGGGGCCGCAGCCTCAGCACCTGGAGGGGAAGGGGGAGGCGGGCCCCCTCCCAGCCGCCCCCCGCCCCCCCGCGGGACCTGCTCGAGGCCCGCCCGGCCGGGCACTCACTCGGACGCGCCCTCGCTGGTCGGGGACGGGCCCTCTGCGATGGTAGGGGTGATGTTGAGCGCCGGCAGCACCGGCTTCCTCTTGGCCAGCATCGGGGCTTCGCGGGGGGCGGGGTGGGGATGGGGGTAGGCGCGGCTGCAGCGCCTCTAGCCGGGGCCCATAGGGGAGGAGGCACCCCCGGCTCCGGCCTGAACCGGCCGGGCTCCGGCTTCGGCTCCGGCGCCGGTCCCTTCGGCCTAAGCAAGCCCGGGGTTGGGGCAGCGGCCTTCGGGACGGAGCGAGGAGGGCGGCTCCAGAGGGAAGCAGGGGTTGCACGGAGGCTGCGGAAGCCGGACCCGCACGGAAAACTGGAGCCGGGGGCCACGACCAGCTGGAGCCACCGCCAGCGCTGGAGCCGGACGGAGCCCCTGCTCTAAGGCGCTTGGGCCGGGGACGGGGCCGGGGCCGGGGCCGGGGCCGAGCTAGGCTGACGCTGCAGCTGGAGGGGAGGGAAAGAGGAGAAGAACCCGCCCCAAAGTCTCGCGAGAGTTGGGCGCCCAAGCCAGATCCTCTCCCCTCCTTTCTTCTCTCCTCCCTCCTCCTTCCCCTCCCCGCCCCAGCCTCACCGCGCATGTTCGCGGGGACGATGTCAGGTGCCAGGCGGGCGGAAGTCGGCAGCAGCGAGGGTCGGCTGTTACCCTTGAACAGCCGGGGAAGTGTGGAGGGACGAGAAGGGATGAGAAGACCGGGCTCGAGTTCAGTACCGAACTCCCTTGTTGAGCGACTTCGGACAGCTGAGGATGAACCCAGAAAGGCTGAGAGCCAAGTCCCCCGGGATCGGAGCAGCGGAGGGGGATGGGAAAGAAGGACCGGGTCGGCGGGGGCAACTAGAGCCTTTAAGGCAAGGCCGGTCAGGCCCCTCTTGCCCAAAAGTCTCACGAAGCGCTGAGATAGTCTCAGTTGTGAGAGAATTCCCTTCTTGGAGGTCTCTGGGTCCCCTGAAACCTAAGAACTCCACTGTAGAGGGCTGGCTCTTCACTGGACAAGAGGTGCCTTTTGAATCATAGGGAAGGAATTGTGTTTCAAGGGGGAATCCGAGTAGGGTTCAGTCTGCCTGGCTGTGGAGAAGCACCCAAAGGATCATCTGAAAACTTTTGAATGCCCGTGATATGCCAGGTGCTGTGCCAGGCTCTCAGAGTATAGGACCAAAAAGAAATAATCCCTCTGCTTAGGAGCTCATGCTCTATGGAGGAAAATTATATGAATGTATGTGTGTGCATATTTACACTTCTATAAATAGAATAAATATAATACAAATACAGAGGAGTTAGGGAGGGCACTAAACAGGATGGGGGTGGTCCTTGAGCTTTGTCTGGAAGGAAGAGATGGATTTTATGAGGTAGGAGGAGGAAGTGCATTACAGAAATGGAGGGGAGTAGCCACTACAAAGGGTCAGAAAGGAAGTTTCCCCAAGAATAGAAAAAAGGCCAACTTGCTCATACTTGGGAAAATGAACAATGCATAAGGAGGTTGGAAAGATAAGTTTGGGCCATGACCCTAGAGGCAGTAAGAAACCACAGGAGTTTGTTGAGTAGGGTAGTGACATGGTCAGACCTGCATCTGGGCCCATCTCTAGTTGTCCTAATCTGTGTTTTGCCATTGGACTCAGATGGCTCCTTCCAAGAAAGTGAGGTTGATGCCCTTGCAGAGCCCTCCCTCACTTCAGTCCAATCCATCTTCATGTCTGTTGGCCTCCCTAATGTCATGCTACTCTCTGAGAACAAAGTACAAACAACAACCAACACTTTTTTTTAAATTAATACTTTTTATTTGCAAAACATATGTATGGGTAATTCTTCAACACTAACCTTTACAAAGCTTTCTGTTACAAATTTCCCCCCCCCTACTCCTCACCCCTCCCCTAGATGGCAGGATAACCACCACATGTTAATTATGTTAAAATACTTGACAAATCGAATATATGTATACATATTTCCACACATTTTTGTGCAGGAGAAATCGTATCTACAAGAAAGAAAAATCAGAGAAAGGCAACACAATGCAAGCAAATGTCAATAGAGAGCATGAAAATGTTATGTTGTGGTCTACATTTCGTATCCCTCTCTCTGGGTGCATATGGCTCTCTTCACTGAACAATTAGAACTGGTTTGAAGCATTTCATTGTTGAAGAGAGCCATGTCCATCACAATTGATCATCATATAGTATTGTTGTTGCCATGAATAATGATCTCCTGGTTCTGCTGATTTCACTCACCATCAGTTCATGCAAGTTTCTCCAGGCCTCTCTGAAATCGTCCTGCTGGTTGTTTCTCACAGAGCAATAATATTCCATAACATTCATTTACCATAATTTATTCAGCCATTCTTCAATTGATGGGCATCCATTCAGTTTCCAGTTTCTAGCCACTACAAAAAGGGCTGCCATAAACATTCTTGCACATGTGGGGCCCTTTCCTTCTTTTATGATTTCTTTGGGATATAAGCCCAACAGAAACACTGCTGGGTCAAAGGGTATGTACAGTTTGATAACTTTTTGAGCATAGCTCCAAATTGCTCTCCAGAATGGTTAGATCCATTCACAGTTCCACCAACAATGCATCAGTGTCCCAGTCTTCCCACATCCCCTCCAACACCTGTCATTATCCTTTCCTGTCATTTTAGCTAATCTGACAGATATGTAGTGGTATCTCAGAGTTGTCTTAATTTGCATTTCTCTGATCAATAGTGATTTGGAGCACCTTTTCATATGACTAGAAATTGTTTTAATTTCATCATCTGAAAATTGTCTGTGCATATCCCTTGACCACTTATCTATTGAAGAGTGGCTTGAATTCTTATAAATATGAGACAATTCTCTATATATTTTAGAAATGAGGCCTTTATCAGAACCATTAAATGTAAAGATGATTTCCCAATTTGATGCTTCCCTCCTAATCTTGTCTGCATTAGTTTTGTTTGTACAGAAACTTTTTAACTTAATATAATCAAAATTATCTTTCTGGTGTTCAATGAAGAGTTCCAGAGCTTCTTTGGACATAAATTTATTCCATCTCCACAGGTCTGAGAGGTAAACTATCCTATGTTCCTCTAATTTGCTTACAATATCACTCTTTATATCTAGATCATGAGCCCATTTAGATCTTATCTTGGTATGTGGTGTTAGGTGTGGGTCAAGCCCTAATTTCTTCCACACTAGTTTCCAATTTCCCCAGCAGTTTTTGTCAAATAGTGAGTACTTATCCCACAAGCTGGGGTCTTTGGGTTTATCAAACACTAAATTGCTAAAGTTATTACCTAGATTGTCCTGATATCCTATCCTATTCCACTGATCGACTGCTCTATTTCTCAGCCAGTACCAAATGGTTTTGATGACCACTGCTTTATAATATAGTTTTAGATCTGGTACAGCAAGGCCACATTCATCTGTCTTTTTTTTCATTAATTCCCTTGAAATTCTTGACCTTTTGTTCTTCCAAAGGAACTTTGCTACTATTTTTTCTAGATCTGTAAAATAATTTCTTGGGAGTTTGATTGGTATGGCACTAAATAAGTAAATTAGTTTGGGTAGCATTATCATTTTTATTATATTCACACAGCCTACCCATGAGCACTTGATGTTTTTCCAATGACTAGGTCTGATTTTATTTGTGTGGAAAGTGTTTTGTAGTTTAGTTCATAGTTTCTTACTTTTTCTTGGCAGATAGATTCCCAAATATTTTATGCTATCATCCATTATTTTGAATGGAATTTCTTTTTGTATCTCTCTCTCTTTTTTTTATTAAAGCTTTTTATTTGTATAACATATGTATGGGTAGTTCCCCAACATTGATCTTTACAAAGCTTTCCATTACAAATTTTAACCCCAGTCCCCTCCCCTCCCCTAGATGGCAGGAAGTCCACTACATGTTAATAATGTTGAAATGCTTGAGAAGTTATGCAAGAAAAATCCTATGTATAAGAAAAAAAAAAGAATCAGAGAAAGGCAACACAATGCAAGCAAATGTCAATAGAGATCATGAAAATGTTACGTTGTGGTCCATATTTCATTTCCCTCTCTCTGGGTGTATATGGTTTTCTCCAGTGAACAATTGGAACTGGTTTGAGACAATTCTTTGTTGCAGAGAGCCATGTCCATTAGAATTGATCATCACGTAATAATGTTGTTGCTGTGTATGATGATCTCCTGGTTCTGCTCGTTTCACTCAGCATCAGTTCATGCAAGTCCCTCCAGGCCTCTCTGAAATCGTCCTGCTGATCGTTTCTTACAGAGCAATAATATTCCATAACATTCATATACCATAATTTATTCAGCCACTCTCCAATTGATGGGCATCCCTTCAGTTTCCAGTTTCTAGCCACTACAAAAAGGGCTGCCACAAACATTCTTGCACAGGTGGGTCCCTTTCCCTCCTCTAAGATCTCTTTGGGATATAGGTCCAGTAGAAACACTGCTGGGTCAAAGGGTATGCACAGTTTGACTACTTTTTGAGCATAGCTCCAAATTGCTCTCCAGAATGGTTGGATCCGTTCACAGTTCCACCAACAATGTATTAGTGTCCCAGTTTTCCCACATCCTCTCCAACATTCCTCGTTATCTTTTCCTGTCATTTTAGCCAATCTGACAGGTGTGTAGTGGTACCTCAGAGTTGTCTTAATTTGCATTTCTCTGATCAATAGTGATTTGGAGCAACTTTTCATATGACTAGAGATAGTTTTAATTTCATCATATGAAAATTGTCTGTTCATATCCCTTGACCACTTATTTATTGAAGAGTGGCTTGAATTCTTATATATATGAGACAATTCTCTATATATTTTAGAATGAGGCCTTTATCAGAACCATTAAATGTAAAGATTTCCCAATTTGATGCTTCCCTCCTAATCTTGTCTGCATTTGTTTTGTTTGTATAGAAACTTTTTAATCAAAATTATCCATCTGGTGTTCAATTAGGAGTTCCAGGTCTTCTTTGGACATAAATTTATTCCATCTCCACAGGTCTGAGAGATAAATTACATTATGTTCCTCTAACTTGCTTACAAAGTTCCTCTTTATATCTAGATCATGAACCCATTTAGATCTTATCTTGGTATGTGGTGTTAGGTATGGGTGAAGCCCTAATTTTTTCCACACTAGTTTCCAATTTTCCCAGCAGTTTTTGCCAAATAGTGAGTATTTATCCCAAAAGCTGGGGTCTTTGGGTTTATCGAATACTAGATTGTTAAGGTTATTGCCTAGATTGTCCTGATATCCTATCCTGTGCCACTGATCGACTGCTCTATTTCTTAACCAGTACCAAACGTTTTTTTTTTTAATTTTATTTTATTTGCATAACATATGTGTGGGTAATTCTTCAACAATAACCCTTACATAGCTTTCAGTTACAAATTTTTCCCCCCAACTCCCCACCCCTCCCTTAGATGGCAGGATATCCACTACATGTTAATTATGTTAAAATATTGGCAAATCGAATATATGTATACATATTTCCAAACTTATCATTGGTGTGCAAGAAAAATCTTATCTACACAAACGATATATCAGATAAAGGAAACATAATGTAAGCAAACATCAATCAAGGAGTATGAGAATGTTATGTTGTGGTCCACATTTCTCATCCCTCTCTCTGGGTGTATATGGCTTTCTTCAGTGAACAATTGGAGGTGGTTTGAAACATTTCATTGTTGAAGAGAGCCATGTCCATCAGAATTAATCGTCATATAGTACTGTTGTTGCCGTGTATAATGATCTCCTGGTTCTGCTCATTTCACTCAGCATCAGTTCATGTAAGTCTCTCCAGGCCTCTCTGAAATCATCTTGCTGGTCATTTCTTACAGAACAATAATATTCCATAATATTCATATACCATAATTTATTCAGCCATTCTCCAATTGAAGGGCATCTATTCAATTTCCAGTTTCTAGCCACTACAAAAATTGTCTGTTCATATCCTTTGACCATTTATTGATTGGAGAATGGCTTGAATTTTTATAAATATGAGACAATTCTCTATATATTTTAGAGATGAGACCTTTATCAGAACCCTTGAATGTAAAGATGATTTCCCAATTTATTACTTCCCTCCTAATCTTGTCTGCATTGATTTTGTTTGTACAAAAACTTTTTAACTTAATATAGTCAAAGTTATCTATCTGGTTTTCAATTAAGAGTTCCCGTTCTTCTTTGGACATAAATTTATTCCATCTCCATAGGTCTGAGAGGTAAACTAAATTACATTCCTCTAATTTACTTATAGTATCACTCTTTATATCCAGAGTACCAAACGGTTTTAATGACCACTGCTTTATAATATAGTTTTAGATCTAGTACAGCAAGGCCACCTTCATCTGTCTTTTTTTTTTCATTAATCCCCTTGAAATCCTTGACCTTTTGTTCTTCCAAATGAACTTTGCTACTATTTTTTCTAGATCTGTAAAATAATTTCTTGGGAGTTTGATTGGTATGGCACTAAATAAGTAGATTAGTTTGGGTAGTATTGTCATTTTTATTATGTTCGCTCAGCCTACCCATGAGCACTTAATATTTTTCCATATTAGGTCTGATTTTATTTGTGTGGAAAGTGTTTTGTAATTTAGTTCGTATAGTTTCTGACTTTTCCTTGGCAGATAAATTCCCAAATATTTTATGCTATCATCCATTATTCTGAATGGAATTTCTTTTTGTATCTCTTGCTGCTGAACTTTGTTGGTAATATATAAAAATGCTGATGATTTATGTGGATTTATTTTAAATCCTGCAACTTTGCTAAAGTTGTGAATTGTTTCTAGTAGTTTTTTAGTTGAATCTCTAGGGTTCTCTAAGTATACCATCATGTCATCTGCAAAGAGTGATAATTTGGTTTCTTCATTACCTACTCTAATTCCTTTTATCTCTTTTTCTTCTCTTATTGCCAAAGCTAACATTTCTAATACAATATTAAATAGTAATGGTGACAGTGGGCAGCTTACAACAATCAACACTTAAGGAAAATCACTTAGCTTTGTAGAAGTGATGGAATAAGGAGTCAAAGTAAGAGCCCATTGTGAGAAGCAATTCAGGTCTTAATCAAAGGGGTAACCACATGAGTAGCAAGAAGGGAACATAAACAAGAGTAGAGACAAAACTAGCAAAATTTGCAACTGATTGGATACATGGGATTAAAAGAATAAGGAGCTGAGGATGACAGATTATGAATTAATAGCCTTAAAGCATGGTGGTTTATTTTACAAAAATTGGAGAGTTCTGAAGGATGAATTTGAGGGGAAAGCAAATTCTGTTTGGGACATGTTCAGTTTGAGATGCTTTGAGGCCATTCAGTTTGAGATGTTTCAATAAACAGTTGGTGATATGGGACTGAAACTCAGGGAAGAGACTATATAAATATATTTAAATTCATGGAACTTACAAAATCAAGAGAGAATGTCCAGCTCAGTGCCTTGGGAAACACAGAGAGATGGCAACCCAGCAAAGGAAATTAGATGGAGCAATCAGATAAATAGGGAGAATCAGGAGAAAATAATGTCAGGACAATTTAGAGAAAGCTATTCAGAAAGAGAAAGTAGTCAAGTATGAAATGCAGTAGAGGGGTCAAGAGGTTGAAATATAAGGAAAAAATATCAAGTCTAAATTAAAAGGTCATTGGTAACTTTAGAGAGAACGGTTTTAGTTGAATAATTGAAATTAGAAGCCAGATTGCAAATGGTTGTTAACCATGAGAGAAAATGAAGGAAGCACGAATACACAGATGTCCTAGGAGTTGGCTTATTTTAAGATTATAGGTTTAGAGCTGGAAGAGACCCCAGAAGTCATTAAGTCTGATATTTCATACATGAAGAAATTAAGGTTCAAGTTAAAGGACTTGTCCAGGTTTGAACAGCTAAAAGCTGTTAGGTAAAATGTGACCCTAGATCACCCTATCTCCAAGTCCAATGCCCTCTCCACTAACAGCTTGTTATAGATTTATGGGGGGTTCATAGTTTGTCTTCTCAAGGTACACAAGGTTCCTCCATCTCTTTTCTTATGTTTATCTTCTGAGTATGTTCTGATCTACAGCCCTTCCCTATTATTTATCTTTTCATTTATTGCTGATTAGAAAAAATAACCTTACTATATCTGTTCCCTGTCTCCAGAAACTGGTAGTTGTCTTCACTTTCTTAGTCTAGAAAGTGAAAATCTTAATTGCTTTGAGATTATAATTAATAATCTAAGGCTATGAAATTCATCAATTTCAGTCATAATAGGGTATTAGTAACTTGTATGTATATTTTACTTTTCTCTCTATAGAATTCATCCCTTGGACTTTATTATATTTCTCCTCTTGTATAGAATAGGTAGCATATAAACTGACCAAGGAAGATTATGGATTCTATAAGCTCCTTTTTCTTTGAGAATATTTGAGAGTAAAAGATTCCCTATTGATCATTATCCTCATTTTTCACCTGAGAAAATCGAGACAATAGAGATGTGATACACTAGAGAAATATAGGAATTTCAGGATTTCTAATGATCAATTATTTGGATATGAGCTAAATGACGGCTATATATTTTCTCTGATTGGAATAAGTATAGATATTTTTGGTTTGTAACTGTTAACTCTTTGCAGCTATAAGCAGTTTGGAATTCTGGGTCTTACACTCACTATCAGCACAAAATATCTGTATGTTATGATAGTACATTGTTCCATTTCAACCTACTTAATTTGGCAAATGTATTAAAGATTCACAAACCTATTGTGTAGAGCAGAGGTGGGGAATGTTTGGCCTGATGGCCATATAAAGCCTTTGAAATCATTTGTTAAATCACAGGCAAAGATGAGCTAAAAAGCTAGGTACAATAATCTCCCAACTGCTTGAGTTCTATAAATTGATAATTTTGTATGGCCTTTGAATTATGCTATAAATATCCAAACAGCTCTTGGCAGAAAAAAAGGTTCCTCACCCATGGTATAGCTTGATATCCCCTTCCACTGAAAGGACCCAGCTCTGTGCTCATATGGATAGAGAGTAAATTCAGTCCTGGGGAGCTTGACTCCCAAGAGAGAAACCACTGACTCATTGCCTTCCTACTACAGAGGCCCAGGGAAAATTTTATAAAGCTTTGATTTGGCTCATGTCTAAGGCCTCCCCAAAAGAGATTATACGATCCGTTATAGAAAGGCATTTGGTATACAGAGTAAATAAAGTATCAGACAACTATTTTTTCCTCTTCCATGAATGAAATGCTTAAAATATAAAAGACTCATAAAGGGAATTCCCTTTAACAAAAACTTAAAACATGATTCCACAATTTGTAACTCCAATAACCATGAAGTTGATATTTAAAACATGAAATACTTTGTAGGACTGAGAAGGTAACTGAATCACATTTACCTTGGTATCATTGTCTGAGAACACTGGTGTGATTGGTGGTCCTCTTCTCTTCTGAGGATTGTAATATAGCTCTAGGGAATACCTCCCACAAGACAATTGACACTAATTGAGAGCCCAAGAACACCTGAACTCTTAAATAGCCACTGGGCTTGAACAATTCATTTTTCAGGACCACAATTTGGTCATCTATGCTCAGAGAAAGAAAGCCAAGAAGAGTTGCTTAAATTTTGAGAGCCATTCTCAGGTTTACCTAAACAAATTCATGATCTAGCTGTCTTTTACAAACAGCTACTGTAGCTTCAAGGGCTGGAGGGGAAGAGAATTCTGGCTCTCTGGAAGTTCAAGCCATTGTCCCAAATCATACAATCAGACATTCAGTCTCTTTAACTCTTCTGAATGGACAGCTTTTGCTCCTCAGTGGTCAATCCTCTTTGGTCTTGTCACAGGGAGAACATGGGGAACAGTCAGAGATCTCTGGTGGTATATATCTTCATTCAAGGACCCACCAGAAAGGACCAGGGCAAGTCGTTTCCAGAAATTGCCAATTCCAAGGACAAATGCATGTGGTGCCAGAAGGAGCTCTATTTCCATGAATGCTCTCAGAATAGATAGACTGTTACATATATACTGGGAAAGACACACAGTTTAGAGAAGACATGACTTGTAAACTTGTGGAGCTTTTGGCCTAGAAAAGATCCAGATGGATACATCAGTAACAATAATATGCAGTGGTACATAAGTGAATTAGTAAGATACAAAGTAAAATCCTTTATGAAATTCAAGAGGGAAAGTTCCTTGCATAGGAATTTAGTAGCCATAATAAGAGTAGAGAGAACATTCCAGGAATAGTGAAGAACATGAGGAAATTCAGGAAAACTCAGGGCATATTTGGGGGGGGGGAATAGGAGAATAACATGATCATGTTAATGGACAAAGAAAATTAGCCTGGCACTGATTAGCTTGAAGCTTAAAAAAAAACACAAAAAAACTAAGACAAGGTAGCTAGGTGGCACAGCGGATGGAGCACTTAACCTGAAGGTAGAAGGACCTGAGTTCAAACCCAACCTCAGACATTTGGCAAATAGAGAAGAAATGGAAGCAGTGTCAGACTTGGTATTTGTGGGCTCACTGCAGCCATGAAATTAAAAGATGCTTACTCCTTGGAAGTGGCAAATGTGAACAGTATACTAAAAAAGCAGAGACATCTTGCTGACAGATTCATATAGTCAAAGCTTTTTTTTCCCCAATAAACAATGTATGACTGTGAAAGTTGGACTATAAGGAAAGCTGAGCATCATAGAAATAGATACTTAGAGACATATAATGCTGGAGAAGACTTTTGAGAGTTTCTTGGACAGCAAGGAGATCAAATCAGTTAAATTAATTCAGACTTCATTGGAAGGACAAAACTAAAGCTGAAGCTTAAATACCTTGGACACATAACGAACAGACAGGACTCATAGAAAAGACCATGATGTTGGAAAAGATTGAAAGCAAAAGAAGAAGAGTAACATAGGCAGCAAAGAAGCAATTAGTAGACATTAAAACATAAGTGAAAAGGTGGGGATGATAAAAAGAACAATCTGAAGAAAATGGGATGGAATCAAATCACATGTGCGTGTAGAAAGGTTTGCCTTATCAAGGAGAAGAGTCACTATTCAAGATAAGACTGAAAGAAATAGTGAAGGCATTTGAGTAATGTGATGAGAAGAGGGAACTGGACAAATGGACTCAATTTTTTTTTCAGTGAAATATGAAACAAGTTCAACTGAGAAGACAGGGGAATGGGGAAGTAAAGGAGGATTTAAAAATCTGGAAATGATGTGGGAAGCATAGGTCAATTAAGGAGGTATGAAAGGACTGCCTTGTTTAAAGGCTTATTTAAAATTATATAACATGAATTTGTAGTGAACCCAATCACAATTTCCTAATTTCCTCCAACTTCACATGTTCTGAAGCACATGAATAAGTGCAAAGGTGACAGAAATACTCCAAGGCTGGGTTTTGGCAAGGAGTGATCAGGATGGGATAAAGGAACAATGGACTTGGGTGCAGAGGACAGTTTAAGTTGAAGTAGTTCATCAAGTAGAGTGTTGGGTAAAGGAACTGAAATATATGGTGAAAATGAAAGGGTTGGGACTTCTAAGGAAGAGGAAAAAATGGGATGATAAAAGATTATGACTTGGTAAAGGGATTTCAGCTGATAAACATGAAAGTGGAATACATATAGGTGTTGCCAGGATCATCTGTGTGGGTAGCTGAGTTAGAATGCTGAATTAGTTTCATGGGAAATTACCAGATTGAGGAACTGGGGAGGTAGAGTGTTTGGGGGAGCATCAATATGTATGTTGAAGTCACTGAGTATAAGGGTGGGAGTTGGGGAGGAGAGATAATGAGAGAGACTGAACTGAGCATTGAATTAAGAGAGGAGAGTGTCCTGGTTGGGAGGGGGGTAAAATAATAAACACCCTCTTCAGTCTTGATTGGGTGACAAATATGGATTGAATGAATCTCAAAGTAGGAGAGGTTACTGAGTGATGGTGGTGGTGGAGGGAAGCTTGGAAGTGGCTGTTCCGAACAGAGTAATACACTCCCCATTCCTACCCCAGGACTAGTGAAGGGAGAGGGGAGATATGTGTGAAAGTTCAACCAGTGCTGAAAGGGTGGCCAGGGAAACCAAGTTATTAGAAAAGTCTCAATGGGTACAGAGTGAGGAAGGAGAAGATTTAAAATTTGTTTATTTATTATGGAGCAAATTTTCTAAACAGGTACAAGACCAGTGGAAGGGGAAGGTAGATTGAAAGGGGAGAGAAGGATTGAGGATGTGAGTAAGAGAATGGGCAGTGGAGAATGAGGATGGTACAACAGTGGCTGAGGGTTCTGAATCACAGGGATGGGTAGACTATAGGGTTAGAGTATGCTAACCATTGAGGAATGAGGTCAGGAAGATTATCGGTGGCTGGAGAATAATGACACTTGTTGCAACTTATTTTGAATGGGCAGAATGTTCCTTACTTATCAATGTTTATTGAATGCCAGCTATGTGTAGAGCATTGTGCCATTATGTGAGAGAAGCAATTAAATTTCAGGGCTTTCCCTAGGTGCCCAATCTTATGGCAGATGGTAATGTTGAGTCTTATGAAATCCAGGGGAGTCTGGACACAAGGCCAGAGCTGGCAATATGGGTCTGGTCCAAGAACTCATTAAAGAAGGATAAAGCCAAAAGCCAGAGACCTTAAGGAAATAAGTGGGGCATCCTGGGAAGACTCAAGAGTGAGGAGGGCAGAGTCGGGAGGATGGGATGGGTTGAAATGGAGCTAACATAAGGGCAAAATCAGAGGGGGGAGGTGGGCAAGATGAATGTGGAGCTCCATGGGAAATTTAAAGGACAAAAATAGAGGCCATAAAAAATGTGCTATCTTACATGATTCTGTCTTCCATCTGGTTCTTAAGCTCTTTGAGGGCAGAGATAATGGCTTTGTATCCCTCGAAACACCATGCTTAATGCTCTGCACTCTGCTAGCATTCAGTAAACATCTGATGAATAAGGAACATTTTGCCCATCCAACAAATGTTGTCAACACAGCTGACAGAGCAACAGCTTCAAGAACTTCATTGTTAGTGGGCCTCTATTGCTGTTTAGGATTAAGTATTGTTAGACCTTAGTAAACTGTTACTTCTTAATAAAATAACTGCACAACATAAAAGATATAAAACAAGTATGATCAGAAAGGGTGATGGCTAGTCACAGAGCCAGCAAGTAGCTGGGTGTCAAACTGAATGGTGGCTAGTCCTAAGCCTTCAACACACTTGTTAGCTACCTGTAAGTCACTGTACCTCTACTTGCCTCAGTTTCCTCAACAGCAATGGGATCGTTGTGATGATCAAAGAAGACAATAATTGAAAAGCACTTTGTGAACCTTAAAGAACTATATAAATGCCAGTTACTACTACTACTATAGCTATGATTATTTTATTATTATTGAAGTGTTGTATTGGTACCATGCAAAATATTAAAAGAACCAGCTTAAGATCTCAATCACATTGGGTGTTTCCTCTATACAATGGAGGATTTTATGAAAGAGAATTGTATCTGATGAATTGTCTGCTACAACACTTGAGGTGCAAGACCCAGGACCTAAGAGCAATAGGAAGAGCAGCTCTTCAAGCCCACAACCATCATTCTGGCAAGTCACCCCTTTATAGATAAAGCCTGGCAACTGCTTCTGTAGGAACAACAACCATAGCTACTGAAGATCCAGAAAAATAAATTTTTGCCACAGACATCCTTGGGACTGTCATATGACTCTTCCATCTGACTTACTTCCATATGTATTGTCTTCCCCTTAGGAACATAAATTCTTTAAGGGCAGTACTATCTTGCTTTTCTATTTGTATTACTTAGCACAGTGCTTTGCACATAGTGTTTACTAAATGCTTCGTTCATTATTATTATTATTATTAATCTAGAATAAATACTCCAACTATATGAGAATGCTATCTTTATCATCAACATTGATTATGATATATTATAATCACATTAATATATTATTGCTCATCTGTTATTGTTAATTATATAGGTTAGGTTCTTTCATACTTTTATAGGCCTTTTATTTAGTCTGATTGGATCTGATATGTCACAAGGAACTTCTTGAGTTGGTGTTCCAGCTCTTGGTCTATTAAAGAATCATCACACAATGTGATGCACAGGCATGTGCAGAATTCAGTAGAAGACTTCAGGCACCTGTATATGGAACCTTATCCTCGGGGCCCGACTCTGAAAGGCTGCCTGTTTGTTTTTTGGGTAAAAGATTGTTTGCATGCTGCTTTGCATGTGGGTTTACAAAGCATAATCATTCTCTCTGTACTATAGCTTCTAGAAGCCCGATAAAATACTTAGGCAAATTAAAAGTTTTTTAGATTCCTAAAAGCATATTCTATGATCAAGGAAAATTGTAAAACCTATTCAGGAAAGGATGTTTATGCATTGGAATTATTTGTGCCAGCAGAAATCAACCTGAACTAGAATTTAGGATATTGGATAAGTTCTAGCCCCATCATTAATTTACTTTATAACTTTGGATGGAGTGCTTCTCCTTTGAGGGCCTCAGTTTCTTTATCTGTAAAATGAGGGAACTAGATTTGATCTTAGAGGTATCTTCCAGTTCTAATATTCTATGACCCTTTGAATTTAAAAAGGTGATTCAAGCAATCTACTTGTATCCTATCAGTAAATGAAACTCAAGTCTCTAAACTTCCTTAATGCCTTGAAGGTAAGAAGGTTTCTACTTAGGAATCTTCCAGTGAAAGCTGAGGGATAGCTGGGAATCAAAATAAATAGAGCACTGAGCCTGGAGTCAGAAAGACCTGAGAGAGAAAGACTTCAAATCCAGCCCCAGAAACTAGCTGTATATCCCTAGGCAAATCACTTACCCCTGTTTGACTGCATTTTCTTATTTGTCAAATGAGCGAAAGAAATAGTAAACCATTCCAATGTCTTTGCCAAGAAAATTTCAAATGGGATCACGAAGAGTTAAACAAGACTAGAACATCTAGCCACAGTGAAAGCTGAATGACCTCTTTTGAGGAATGTTATAGAGCAAAAGTATCAAACTCCCCACTAGCAAAACTCCCAAGTGCTGCCTGAACTAGATTACAATGTAAGTGGGAAATATTCAACAAAATAAATAATGTTAATAGATAGTGTTAATTTGTGGTTTTCTAAGTCAATCTGCTCCTAGCTTCAAGGATAGTTTCTATTTGAGTTTGCCAGCATTGTTGTAGAGGAAATTCTTATGCAAGTATAAATTAAATTCTTTGGCTTTTCCATTCTGAGATTATGATTATGTAATTAATTAACTTTCACTTCCTCTTAACCTACTGGTAATCAAAGATTTGTTGTGGGTTCCTTATGTCACCAACTTTTGTTTTGGTCTATAATAAACTGTCTTCAGCCAGAAGAATTCAATTTTGGTTCTGATGAAATGGCATAATTTCTCTGTTCAAAGTATCAAACTCAAGGTCTCCGGAAGATCAATGACTTTTGTACGGAACAATTAAAAATAACCTAGACCTGCTAAGATTTGATAAGTGTATGAATGTCTCAAGATTGTTTTACCAGTCCAAGTCTAACATTAATTTGTTTATTTATAAATGTTAAAAGTACCTTTCCAAGATTGTTCAGAGAACTTGATAAGCTTGTCCAAACCAATGCAATAGAAAACCAATGAATCCAGAAGCATTTAAAAGTGCCCTAGGTACTGACTGTGCTCTGGAGATGCAAAGACAAAAATGAAATAAGTCTTTGGCCTTAGGGAGCTTGCATTCTATTGTGGGAGACAACACACACATATAAACATTTTTTAAATGAGGAGACGAGGAAAAGCACTATCAAAACAGAGGGATCAGGAAAGGCCTAGAGGAGATAGTATTTGAGGTGAACATTGAAAGAAACTTGGGATTCCAGGAAGGAGAGGTGAGGAAGGAGTGCATTCAAGACATGGAGCAAAAGCATTAGGGGGAATAAAGGGTGTGAAATGTGTGTGGGGAGCAGGGAGTTGATGAGGTTGGATTATAGGATGAACAAAGGGGAGTATTATCTAATAAGGCTGGAAAGGTAGTCTGTGGTCTGGTTGTGAAGGTTTTAAATGACAAACAAGAGGAATTTATATTTAAGCATAGAGGGAATAATGAACTACTGGTTTGTTTGTTTTGAGCAAGAGAATGTCAAAGGTCAGTCTTTTGCTTTAGGAATATTACCTTGATATCCAAATTAATGGTAATTCACTATGTAATCTTTTTTGGTTGCTCAGTTTGGGTGTTTTTTTTGAGGGTTGCTCTTTTTCTGTAGTCATGTCTGATTCCATGATTCCATTTGGAGTTTTGTTGGCAAAGTAACTGGAGTGATTTGACATTTCCTTCTCCATATCATTTTCAGATGAGGAATGGAGGCAAAGAGAGTTAAATGACTTAACCATGACCATAGAGCTAGTAAGCATCTGAGACTGAATTTGAACTCACAAAAAGGAGTCTTCCTGACTCCAAGCCCAGACCTTTATCCACTGTGCCATCTAGCTGTCCCAAGTTTGGGAATAGAGAATTCAATTTTTTTATTTACAAAATAACTAGAGGCTGGGGAGGAGTTGGGGGGGGGCATCTGATCAATCTCAAGCAGTTCATGGGTCTGGGGACCTGATTAAGGTCAGCTTCAATCAGCTTATAATATAAGGTTCAACAGACAGAATAATTCCAATACTACAAGGGAATAAGTCACAAGAGATTTATGATAGTTATTCTTATTCCTACATAGACTCAGGGAAAGAAATCTGGGGTGCTGTGAACTGATGTTCAGTTGAAGATGAAGTTGTTCAAAAGTGGAATGTAGCTGATGCTTACAAATTGTGCAATGGGAGCAAATAGGCAGCCCAAGCTTGGACCACCACCTCTTGGCTTGGGTGGATATACTCTGAAAAGCTTTTCTAGTTACATCTCAAGATAATACGTGAAGTACTTCTTTTCTCTTTGTAGTCCTATATCCTCTTCATGCCAAATAAATTCAGTGAAGTTTGCTACTAGAAGGCTGACTTCAGAGTAATCAATTTTTGACCAAATCAACTCATGGAAACTGTCTTCCAAGATAAAGTATTTTCATCCATGTCAATAAAAGACTCCAATAACCAGGCCCAAAGAAATATAAAATTGTGCATACCCTTTGATATGCAGTGTTTCTACTGGGTCTATATTCCAAAGAGATTATAAAAGAAAGAAAAGAACCCAAATAGGCAAAAATGTTTGTAGTGGCCCTTTTTGTAGTGGCAAGGAACTGGAAATTGAATGGATGCCCATCAACTGGGGAATGACTAATTAAGTTATGATATATAAATACAATGGGATATTATTGTCCTATAAGAAATGATGAACAGGATAATTTTATTTATTTATTTTTAATTAAAGCTTTTTATTTGCATAACATGTGTATGGGTAGTTCTTACAAAGCTTTCCGTTACAAAATTTCCCCCCTAGTCCCCTCCCCTCCCCTAGATGGCAGGAAGTCCACTACATGTTAATTATATTAAAATACTTGGCAAGTCGAATATATGTATACATATTTCCATACTTATCTTGCTGTGCAAGAACAATCGTATCTACATGAACAAAAAATATCTGAGAAAGGAAACATAATGCAAGCAAACATCAATCGAGAGCATGAAAATGTTATGTTGTAGTCCACATCTCATATCCCTCTCTCTGGGTGTATATGGCTTTCTTTACTGAACAATTGGAAGTGGTTTGAAACATCTCATTGTTGAAGAGAGCCATGTCCATCAGAATTGATCATCATATAGTATTGTTGTTGCCATGAATAATGATCTCCTGGTTCTACTCGTTTCACTCAGCATCAGTTCATGCAAGTCTCTCCAGGCCTCTCTGAAATCATCCTGCTGGTCATTTCTTACAGAACAATAATATTCCATAACATTCATATACCATAATTCATTCAGCCACTCTCCAATTGATGGGCATCCATTCAGTTTCCAGTTTCTAGCCACTACAAAAAGGGCTGCCACAAACATTCTTGCACATGTGGGTCCCTTTTCCTTCCTTTAAGATCTCTTTGGGATATAAGCCCAATAGAAACACTGCTGAGTCAAAGGGTATGCACAGTTTGATAATTTTTTGAGCATAGTTTCAAATGAGCAGGATAATTTTAGAAAAGCCCCAAAAGACTTACATGAATTGGTGCTAAGTGAAGTAAACAGAACCAAGAGAACATTGTACACAGTAACAAGATTATATGATGATTGACTCTGATGGGCTTGGCTCTTTTCAACATTGAGGTGATTTCAAGGCATTTTCAATAGACTTGGAATGAAAAATGCCATCCACATCCAGAGAGAGAAGTATAGAGACTGAATATGGATCGAAGCATAGTATTTTCACCTTTGTTGTTGTTTGCTTAGGCTTTTTTTTTCTTTCTCATGTTTTATTCCTCTTTGATCTGATTTTTCTTGGTCAGTATGATGAATATGGAAATATGTTTAAAAGAATTGCACATGTTTAAGCCATATTGGATATTTGTATAGTATTTTACAAAGCACTTCACAACAGCCTTGTTATTCAAATTTTGCAGATGAGGAAACTGAGGTTCAGAGTAATAGAATGACTTGGCCAAAGTTACACAATGTTACCCTGTGGAAAGCTGGGACTTGAAGCCAAGTCTTCTCACTTCCTATATGCCTTTTGTTGTATTAACTTTATTATGATAAAAGACTATATGTCTTACATTCTATTATTAGTTCTTTGCTTGTTTATAAGTATTTGTTACAAGGATTTTTTCCCTTGTTTCCCCTCAGTGGGGCTGGAGGAGGGAAAATCAAAAAAATTTATCACAAAACCAAAAATGAATACAAATTCAAAAGAACTTAGGACAAATCTTGCCTGGTTGTATAGTGTTGATAGTTTTCATGGTTTTTGTTTTGTTTTGTTTTGTTTTTTTACAAAATATTGTGAAATAGAATTAGAAAGCAGGAGTTATCTTTTACCTTTCTTTATCTCCTTAGTGCCTAGCAAAGTGCCTGGCACAGAGTAGGTGTTAAATTAATGTTTTTTGATTGACTAAAGTTCTGTGAGTGTGTTCTGGTTGACAACATAATGGCCTGCAAGTGAAGAATTGACTTCTAGTCCCAGCTTTGCCATTAACTATGTGACTCTGGAAGCTTCTTTGGGCTTCATTTTCTTCATGTATAAATGAGGGAGTCGCCCCATATCATTTCTAAAGTCCTCCTGCTTTGGTTTCCCAAGAGCACCCAGCTATGTTAATTCTGAAATATTTCAGTATGTTTTAGATCAATGACCTTCAGAGGATCAGGGAGCCCTGGTACTAAAGGCTAGAAACTGAAAGGGGAAGGTTAATGGTGAGGGAGATATGAAGGCAAACTTTTTTTTTTTGCCTTAGCAATTTTGCTGAGGGCTAGTAAGTCTTTAGTAAATCTCTGATTGAAGAGGAATGGAGGAAGTTTAGACCCAAGCTCCTTTGCTCCTATAGAGGGCAATATCAAACCAGAGCAGGAGATTATATGCAACTTTTCCCTCTGGAATTTACTGAAATGGGAAAAGGGAACAAAGTGGAGGTAGAAAAGGAGAAGAAAAGGAAGACATGCAGGGAGGCCATGGCTGTCCCTCAAGAGAGTGAGCCTAGTATAAATAATATAATGGGCTTTCTTCTCCTCTAAGTTTGTAAAAAATGTCCTTACACTTTTACCAGGTTAAAACAAACAGGGAATACAGCTTTGGAGAACTCATAAAAGATGCAGCCTAGTGTTAGAGGAGGGGATGAAAGGAAAGGTGAGGGAGAGGTGACATAATCTATCTTGCTTTCCCTTGGAAAGTGATAGGGGACATGCTGATTGTATAAAGGCATCTCTTTGTTGTCATCAGTTTGGAAAACTAAAAGGGACGTTAGAGCACATTTAATCTAGATTCTGTCTGATGCAAGAATACCCTTGAGAGCATCCCCAGCAATTGGTCATCCAGCTTCCATTCTAGTGACAGGGAACTCACTACTCAGCAAGGCAGCTTTTGATCAGTTCTAATGATTCATTCTTTGTATAAAACCCTCTGCAACTTCTTTCTACTCTCAGAGATTAAGCAGAACATATCTGATCCTTCTTCCATATGAGAGCCCTTCAAATATTTGAAGACAGTTCTTATGGTCCTTCCCACCTCCAGGCTAGAGATTTTCATTTCTTCTATCTGAGCCAATAGCAATGTGGAGATCATGGGAATGATCAAAGCCAAGCATCTTCAGGAGAAAAAGAAGAAAAAGGAGAAGGAAGAAAAGGAGGTGCTCCATAGTTAGATGATTTGAAGGGAGAACTTTCCAATTTGTAAGTGGTCAAAGTTCCTTGGAATCACTTTATCCCTCCCATCTAAGATCTGACTTAAACACTGATCCATTGCCTAAATCCTGACTATTATCAACATGACTATTATTCTATAAGGTCAAGAAACACAAGAATCTGGGTGTGACCCAGGAACTGTTATGAAGGAAGTTATATAAATAGGTCTAATGGGGAAAATTTATGGCATCCACCATGTGCCACAAGCTTTATAGACATGAAAAAAGAAGACCAAAAAACATAAAGTTAAAAAAAAAAAAAGCACAGGAAAGAATACTTCTACCTTCTTCAGAAAGTTGAGCACCTTAACAGATGCTCAATAAAAAGACAAATTGTGAAAAATTAAACCTTTCTTTTACCACATTTTTCAACCAATCAACACATAACATGGTTTCAAGTCCCCTTTTCATGCACTGATAATAACAGCTCATATTTGAGTAGTGCTTGAGAGATTGCAAAGTGATGAAGTCACAACTCTGGAAAGGAAGTACACTATTTTTATCTCCATTTACATATGAGGAAACTGAGGCAGATAGACGTTAAGTGACTTTCCCAGAATCACATAACTAGTATCAAAGGCAGTATTTGACTCCAAATCCAGTGCTCTACCTACTATACCATCTAACTGCATCTAGCTAGAAGGAAAGAAATTTACTCCAAAGTAGTTGAAATGAGGGCTGACATTCCTAGGACAAATGATATAGATAGTTCAATTGTTATCTCCATTTTACAGATGAAAAAACAGGCAGAAACAAATTACATGACTTGCTCAAGGTTAATAAATAAAAACAACTAAATCTCAGATCTTAGAAAGGAAAAGATTAGTAGTTAGTAACTGTTAATTACTACCTGGGTAACCCAGAGGCAGCTAGGTGGATAGAGTGCTGGGCCTGGAATCAAGAAGACTTGAGTTCAAATCCAACCTTAGACACTTTCACTAGCTGTGTGATCTTGGGAAAGTCACTCAATCCCATTTATCTTAGTTTCCCCAATTATAAAATGAGTTGGAGAAAGAAATGGCATATCAGTCCAGCACCTTTGCCAATAAAACTCCAAATGGGGCCACCAAGAGTTGGACACAACTAAACAATAACCATATTAGGAAATTGCTTAATTTATCTCAGTTTCATGTATAAAATGAATACCTGTTGTATCAAGATTCTTTCCAGCTTTGAATCTATAACCCTATGATGTACTCCAGGGACAGCCCCAGATGTGGATGGTAGTTGTTGCTCAAACCTAGGAATTCAACTCCTGATCATTGTGGAAAGATTGATGATCTCAGAGCCCAGAAACCTGGATTTGAATACTGCCTTCACCATTAATTATTAGTTCTGTGACTCTGGGAAAACAATGATCTGAGACTGTATTCTCTTCTTTATTTTTTTAATAATAGCTTTTTATTTTAAAAATATAAGCAAAGATAGTTTTCAACATTTACCCTTACAAAATCTTGTGTTCCAAATTTTTCTCCCTCCCTTCCTCCCACTCCCTCCCCTAGTAATCCAATATATATTAAACATGTGCAATTCTTCTATACATATTTCCACAATTATCATGTTGTAGAAGAAAAATCAGATTAAGAAGGAAAAAAATGAGAAAGAAAACAAAAAGCAAGCAAACAACAACAAAAAGGTGAAAATACTATGTTGTTATCCACATTGAATCCCCACAGTTCTCTTTTTAGATGCATTACAAGTCTATTGGAACTGACTTGAATCATCTCATTGTTGAAAAGAGCCAAGTCCATCAGAATGGATGGATGGATGGATAATAATATTCCATAATATTCATATGCCACAACTTATTCATTCTCCAACTGATGGGCATGTACTCAGTTTCCAGTTTTTTGCCACTACTTTTAAAAAGGGCTGCTACAAACATTTTTGCACATATGAATCCTTTTCCCTTTTTTCTGAACTCTTTGGAATACAGACCCAGTAGAGATACTGCTGGATCAAAGGGTATGCACAGTTTGATAGTCCTTTGGGCATAGTTCCAAATTGCTCTCCAGAATGGTTGGATCCATTCACAGTTCCACCAACAATGTATTAGTGTCCCAATTTTCCCACATCCCCTCCAACATTTATGATTATCTTTTCCTATCATCTTAGCCAATCGGAGATGTGTGGTTATCCTCTTCTTTAAAAATAAATATAATAATGATTGTATTACCTACCTCAAAGGACTGTTATGAGAAAAGTTATATATAGAAAAATGGCAAGAAAAAACTATGGGTTGTAAATGCACTGGGATATTATTGTGATAAAGAAATGAGGAGTTAAAAATGTGGGAAGAATTACATGAATTCATTCAGAACCAATTAAGCAATATATATATATAATAACTACAATGAAAATATTTACTAAATGGAAGTTGAACCCCAAGTCATTTAAAAAACATAAAGATCTGGGGCAGCTAGGTGGCGCAGTGGATAGAGCACCAGCCCTGAAGTCAGGAGGACCTGAGTTCAAATCTGGTCTCAGACACTTAACATTCCCTAGCTGTGTGACCCTGGGCAAGTCACTTAACCTCAATTGCCTCAGCAAAAAGCAAAAAAAAAAAAAAAAAAAAAAAAAACAACACAAAGATCTGAAGAATAATTAATGAAACATACTGGCCTCGGAGAGGAGTAACTCTTAGTACAGAATGTTGTAGTTACTGCCAGATATCATCATGGTATCAGATATTTTTGCTTATTTTTCTTAGTCAATTAATAAACATGTATTAAGCATCTATAAGGGAGTAGTCTTTTTTCCCTCCAGAAATGATTGCAAAGACAAAAGCATCAATGAAATATATCTAAATAAAAGTTTTATATAAATATGAGTCATTATTATAGGACCTGGAAGATCCTATACAATTAGCTCTAAAGTTACAAATTAGCAATATATTCCTTTGAGATAAGCATCCTCTTTTAAAATGTTTTTTTTAGTTTCAGAGTTTCAGAACAGGTCACATTAATTCCACTAGCTTCTTTCTCATTGTAGCATAGAGATGACCCTGAACTGAGGTACCAACAGTACACCCTATCAAGCTGGAAAGTCTGCCTGAGAATCTGACAAAGGGCAAGCCTAGTTTTAGTGTAGACATGCCATGCAGAGACGGTGGTTTTTCACTTTTTGTTTTAATTACAGAAACTCATGAAGATTTTTAAGACATAAAGGGTTGAGTATGTGTCAATGGAGGAAGCTCCACCTGGATAAAGCTACCAGTCCTTAAAGCACTGGAACCCCTTTTGGTGAATGAGTCTCTCTTAGGCTTGGCTCCAGTCATGAGCTTGCACTTCTAAGAGGTGGAGAATTTGACAAGGACAAACTTCTTCAACAGCACCATTTTTACCAAGGGACAGTTCTGTTTCATCTGATCCTACATTCAGATTTAGAAAACACTGCTGGGATGCTCCATTACTCATTATGATTTACTTTAATGTTTTCAGGGATCATTCATTGTGAAGGATTCAGTTGGTTGTACAATGAGGTTTCTATGATGTGCTGAAAACAAAATACATATGTGTAACATAGGCCCTCTAGGCCCCACAGCATGAAGGCCAGGTGTATTAGATGTCACTCTTCCCAGCCCATCCCTCTCTAGCACCCTTAAGGAAATTGGCAGTCTCTGCAAACGGCTTTTCCCCAAATTCATGTTGTTACTTCAGTTATAAGGGTGTTTCCCTGCACTCCAGTTCCACTAAGCACTAACAGCCAGATTAACTTTTACACAGAAATGTTTACTTCAAAAGGTATAACCATACAAATTTATTCCTACATGTGGGGTTTTGCACCCTCCCACTTTGTTCCACTTCTGGAGGGAAGATAGGGGGTCAGGTTCACAGTTTAGTTGGGTTGTGAAGAGCACCATCCCCGTTCCAAGTCCAAACCCTGTTCCCCCAATTCTGGCTGGAGTCCCAGACACCTAGGCTCCTCTGGAATTCCCTGTGGGTCTGACAGGCTGTACCATTCCACTTCAGAGCACTTTGGAAAGAGCCAGGAGAAAAAGAACAGTGGAAAAATTGCAAATGGCACGGTCTCTGCCTTTTTTTATTTTTATTTTTTATTAAAACTTTTTATTTGCAAAACATATGTATGGGTAATTCTTCAATATTGACCCTTACAAAGCTTTCTGTTACAAATTTTTCCCCCCTACTCACCACCCCTCCCTTAGATGGCAGGATATCCACTACATGTTAATTATGTTAAAATACTTGATAAATATATGTATACATATTTCCACTCTTATCATTGTTGTGCAAGAAAAATCGTATCCACAAAAAAAATCTGAGAAAGGAAACACAATGCAAGCAAATATCAACAGAGCATGAAAATGTTATGTTGTGGTCCACATTTCATATCCCTCTCTCTGGGTGTATATGGCTTTCTTCACTGAACAATTGGAACTGGTTTGAAACATTTCATTGTTGAAGAAAGCCATGTCCATCAGAATTGATCATCATATAGTCTTCTTGTTGCTGTGTATAATGATCTCCTGGTTCTGCTCATTTCACTCAGCATCAGTCCATGCAAGTCTCTCCAAGCCTCTCTGAAATCATCCTGCTGGTCGTTTCTTACAGAGCAATAATATTCCATAACATTCATATACCATAATTTATTCAGCCTTTCTCCAATTGATGGGCATCCATTCAGTTTCCAGTTTCTAGCCACTACAAAAAGGGCTGCCACAAACATTCTTGCACATGTGGGTCCCTTTCCCTCCTCTAAGATCTCTTTGGGATATAGGCCCAGTAGAAACACTGCTGGGTCAAAGGGTATGCGCAGTTTGATAACTTTTTGAGCATAGCTCCAAATTGCTCTCCAGAATGTCTGCCTTTTTTTAGACAATCAGAGATGGCTACTGTGGTAGAGGATACTGCAGACTCCATGTCAGGCAAACTAGGCAAGCCCAGTGAAGTTTGGATTATACATGTATATAAAAACATGTATGTGGATGCACATTATGTTATATATAATTATATTATAAAATTATGATGTTATATTGCACATGTATTATATATAATTAGGCAATCAATAAACATTTATTAAGCTCCTAATATATACTAGGTACCATGTCAAGCTGGGGATACAAAGAAAGGCAAATCACAGTTCCTGCTCTCAAGCAGCTCCCAATCTAATGCAGGAGACTACAAACAATTCTGTACCAAAAAGGTTATAGACAAGCTAAATTGGAAATAATCATCATAGAGAAAGGGATTAGAATTAAGGGGAATCTAGAAAGGCTTCCTATAAAGAGAAACCAAAAGTAGGGAAACAGGACCATTTTAGAAAATGAAAAGCCACAGCTACATTTTGTTGTTGCTGAATATTAATTCATTTGGCTCTACTTGGTAGAATGCTACGGGTTTTATGTAAAATGTTATTCTTAATTCTGTACATTCCATTATTTGTCTTTATTGATGGTCTTTATGTTTGAAAATACTTGTGTTTCCTTAAATGTTTTAATCCAAGATGTAGTTCATTCATTCATTCAACAAATGTTTATTGAATGTTGAAATGACAGTGAATAAGGATTTTTAACCTGGGGTCTATGAATAGATTTCAGGATGGGAACTTGGGTGAGGAAAAAAATGACATTTCCCCCTAACCTTCAACTGAAATTTTGTATTTCTTTCAATTATTTAAAAACATTATTCTGAGAAAGGGTTCATAAATTTCTCCAGAATGCCAAAAGGATGTATGACACCTACACACAAAAATTTTGAGCCCCTGCCTTAAAGAACATTGTTCTGTCCATGTCTAGGTGCTATTTAGGCAATGTTTGGGTGTACCCCCCCAAAAAAAGGTAGGTAAAAGTTCAGTTAATTCTGTGTCTTAACTTCAGTCCTGGGCCCAGCCTTCAGCACTACACTCTAGGACTCAAGGGTCAAACACAGAACTTCTGTCCCTCCCCCATCTCCAAATAGGGCTCATGGGATATTCTTCCAATTCCTCCAACGATACCAAGCTGGACTGAGTCATCTACCTTAGATTTCTGCCCCTGACCAATGAGGAAGAGAGCAGGGGGACGAAGAGAAAATGACAATATCTTCTGTTAATAGTCAGCTCCACCCCCTCAACTTGAGGGAAGGATCCCTCCCCCAATGACCCTTGTACCTGGTACAGATCAGTGCTTCCCTCCCAAGGAGAGGCATAAAGTAATCACAGAGATGAGGAAGGGGTGGGGACAGAGCAAGGAAAGAAGGAACTGATTGTTTTTTGCCTTAGACTGTAAACCCCTAAAAGATCCTTTTTTGGGGATCTTTTGCACTGATTGTTGATAAAATTTCTTTCCTTCTGCTCCCCTAAAACTGAGATTCCTTTGTTGTGACATGGTTGTGAGGTTGCTGGAACACAAACAGGGAAATCTCTCTCTTTGCATCCCCTACAGACACTGGCCTTCAAATCTATTCAATTGCCACCTCAAGAATCAACGATTTCATTGATGAACATTTGCTCCATAACCCCTCTTCTTCTTCCTCTTCTTGAGAAATCTCATCACCTGGTCATCCTTGTGAGCTCAGAGCTGAACCACCCTGACCTTAGCCAGGCTGGCCCTTCAGTGAGTAAGCCATGGTCGTTCTAGCTTGGGAGGACCTTTAGGGTTTGTGGTCTGCTGATGACCTAGGAAAACCCAGGGTTTCCGCCTGACCACAAGACTAATTATTAAAACTGTAAGCCAGGATTACAGAGAGAATTTGCAAAGCTTTGTTACCCTGCTTTCAGTCCCCACAGATGCTGGTTAAGAGTTTGGGTGCTTTGGGTATGATGAAGCCCCTGACTTGTTACAACAAGCCATAGGTGACTCAGGGCTAGGGTGCGTTGGGGATAACAAAGCAATGCTCTTATTGGCCACTGAGCAGGAAGAGCTGATGACTCAGGGAATCTTTAAAAAGGAAGAAACTTTGCCCTTGGCCTTTTTTTTTAAGACCCTAGACAAGGTATCATCAAGTAATTTCCCATAAGGGGTGGGGAAGAGCTGGACCTTTTCCATCCCATCAAAGGTTCCCACAGGACCAGAGCAGTGGGACTTAGAAGGTGAGAGACTTTAAGCAGATGTCTTTTGATGCCTCTTCAGCTTTGTGTTCCTTTGCCTGATCCTACTTCCTGAAATGATCTTGGGATGGATGTGTCCAGGCGTGGAAGCACCCTTTCAATATAGAGATGCCGAGAATCTACTGAGAAGTCCCTACAATGGAGAAGAGACCTGCTGCTTGGGAGAAGAGCCCAGTCTCTGCCCTGGCTTGTTGGAAGATGTCTACCTTGAAGGATAGAGAGCCCTTCTTAGACTTTGAAATGAAATCTAACAGTGCTTATTCAGCATGTTAGAATAGATCATAAGATTATTTCTAGGCCTTTTCAGCTCCAACATTATATGTTGTATTCTCACAGATTAGGGTTTTTAAACCTGAGATCCAAGGATCTCTCCAAGGTGTCATATATAGATTTCAGGATAAGAGCTTGGATAAGGGAAAAAATATATCTTTCCCCTAACCTCTACCTGAAATTTAGCATTTTCACAAGTAGCTTCTTGTTCTGAGGTTTGGTTCTCAGTATCCCAGAAGTTCAGAACAGGGTTTATAAGCTAAGTTGTCAAATCTGCTTAAAGTCTTTTCACCAATGCATACATGTGACGAGTACACATTTAGCAACTCTTGTGTGTGCTGGAAATATCTGCTTTATGTCGTACATTGAATGCCCTTCTATTCCTTTCCCTCTTTGGGGAGATCTTAGACATGAGCCAAAGCCCGAGTTATAAGCAGATCCTCCCCAAGTGCTGGGTGGGTGTGTGAAGATCATGAGAAAAGGACCAGAACTGGGGGCCTGTTGACCAGCGTCTGGATGCAGAGCACAGCTAGCTTTTCAAGCCTAGCAGCAGGTTGTTATTGTTAGAGCAATAATAACTCATACTTCCATGTTGTTTCAAGGTTCGCAGAGCACTTTCTTCACAATAGGAATATTTTCTACAGATGAGGGAACAAAGTCTCAGCTGGCTTGATCATCATCATGTAGCTATTGATATTCTTATTTTTGGAGGAGTGCTGGTCTCCCAACTCCATTTGTAGTACTTTAACAAATATGAGTGACCTCAGCCGAAATCTTCCTCACCTCACCTTGACATGGAGGTCAACCAGGTTCTAAGATGTCACAGCAGCAGAGAGCACCATCTATCTGGTCTGGCCATCCTGGAAGGCCTGAGCTTGGAGTGTTCACCATACATGAAAGAAGTCTCACTAATTTCTTTTTTTTTGTTTGTTTTGTTTTTATTTTGTTCTGTGTTTGGCTTTTTTGTGAGTTGTGTGTGTGTGTGGGGGAGTACTTGGGTCACACAATAATTTGCCCTAGGGTCACACAGCTAGTAAGTGTATTCTTTGTGTGTGTGGTTGGTTATTCTTTGAAGTCTCACTAATTTCAAAGAGATTCATTATTGACCAATAGGTAATTTAAAAAACACAACAGCTCACAAAACCATCCATTAAAGCTTGGAGTAATTATAATGTATATCAGTGGAAGGAAATGAATGAATGAATGATAAAACATTTATATTATTTTATGGCTGGCATGTATTAAGTTCTGAGGATAGGCATACAAAAAGCATGACAATCTCTGCCCTAAAGGAGCTTGTGTTCTAAGAGGAGAAAAAGAAACATAAAGGGGATGGTACCCAGGACCGATATTTTGGCTTGAGGAGTCATCCAGACAGTGAGTTAACTCAGAGAACAACTGATATATCCTTTTCGGGAATGCAGTGTTAATCTGGTTACAGTTCCTAGAACAAAAAGGGAAACATATCCAGACATGTCAGGAAGATAGCTGAGGCACACTTGAGTGGTAGGTCTGCAGCATGTAGAATATGGTGAACTGTTACCAATCAGAAGGGCAGGGGCACAGGATAGAGATGGAAAGTCACTGGTATACAAGTGTATAGGAGAAAAGTGGCTAGGTTGATCTATACCACTGAAATTAAGACTCTGTAAAGTTGAATTTTCAATTTAATTAATGCCTAGTTCTTGTTGGGCACATTGAGAAATACAAAGATTAGTGAAACAATCCTCTATATGTTCCAATATATCCATTCAGATATGCATAGGAATTACTGCTACATATGGATAACTACACAGTCTCAAATACATTTAAATTTATCTATGTACAAAACACATCACATGTAAAATATCTGCACACTAGATATACATACATGTTACATTCAAATACCCACACATAATAATCCTCCTCCCCTCCATATAGACACACAAACCATTAGGACAGAGGATCAATGATTGATTATTGATTCAACCTACTTGCTAGGTTGGGAACTTGCTATCTATGGAATCTTAGGGCAAGTCCTTTCTCTCTCAACTTTATAGTTTTTATCCATAAAATAAGATGGTTGGAATAAATGATTCTAAAGGTCTATTTTAATTCTAAATCCTTCTACTACTTTACATTGTAAAGTACTACAGTGACTGTATCCAGCTGAGTCATATCCTTTACTTTTTCCATCTGTACTTAGGTCATAACTTACTAAAGATGAAGGAGATTGTGGATGGGAGAACTCAGCTTTTCTCTTTCAAGAATGTAGTTAAGATTGAAAGGATTTCAAAATTAAGAGATTCCCTTTCAATTACTGATGGACTGTTCCTTCCTAGGAGATAGAAAGGGATAGAAAGAACATGAAGGGAAAGCTAGGTAGCCCTCAGTATTCCACATCTTTAAGACTCAGAGTGCCTGTTCTCCTTTAGGTGAGAGTGGCAGAGGAAAACCAGCTGTGGGCAAACACGGTTTTCTTTCTAGATTAGTATTCCCAGAGCCCAGCACTGAGCCTGGCATTTTGATACTACTTAATAAATATTGTCTGAACTTCAATGGAGGAGGGTCATTTACCTGGTCTAGGACCGTTGAAGGCAATTAATTTCTAATCAGTTAGAACTGCATAACAAGCAGATCAGTCACCCTTCTTCCCTTTCCCTAGGTCCCTCTTGAGCTATGACACCACACCCCAGTCACAAGGCCTCTTACTCACCCTCTCTTGGACCAGGAAGAAAGCAATTGGCTTCCCCAGTAGCCCTAGATGCCAAACCCAAGGGGCCTGAGGTGCTTATGCTGAAGCTAAGTCTTGATCTCTTTATCAAGCCCAAGCTCCATAGGATTTCCCCAGCTCTGAAAGCATCCTGTTCCATCCCACTGATAAGTTCAAAAAGTGGAATGAATTGCTTTAGACTTTAATGAGAGCTTGTCTTATCTCTGGAGTTCTTCCATCAGACAATGAAGGACTAAATTTCTCAGGGATGTTGTTCAGGGGATTCCTGCCCAGAAATGGTTCTATCAGTTGCATTCTAAAGTCTCGTCTAGTGCTAAGATTCTATAATTCTATAATCTCTTAAGGGAAAGAGAAGAACAAAGCAATCAACACATCTTTATTGAGCACTATCAATCCCGGGTGAGCCCTATATAAATTGCTATAGTAGTTTATGGTTTTCAAAACACTTTCTGCACAACAACCCTATGAAACTCATAGTTCAAATATTATTCATACCATCCTACAGATGAGGAAACTGAGGTTCCCAGATGGAAAGTTACTTGTTCAAGGTCTTGCAGCCAGTAGATATCAGAGTAAGGATTTCAATTGAGGCGTTGAGGCATTCCTAATTTAACAGGCTGAGTGCAAGAGGAGCTGGAAAATTGGCAACAATTATTGCTGGGCTTTGCACAGTACTTGGCACATTGAAAGTAATTAAATGCTAGTTGACTGATGGACAGAGAATTTCCCATTCACTCTTGCCTGAAAACACATTAAATGGATATATACTTTGTTTTGATGTTAAAAACATTCGTGAAGCAAAGGCAAGAAACTCTTTTGGTCTTATAGTGTCAGATTTGTCTTTTATAACTCCTCTAACTCTATATTCTCTAACTCTTCTTTCTACTTACAGTTGTGCAAACTTCTTTTCTCTATTATGGTGTAATTTTAAATGTTTATGTCTTGGATCCATTTGAAATTTATATTCATGGCATAAATGTACAGATATATGCATGCACATTTACATGCAAACAGACACATGAACATATGGGTGTGTGATATGCTATATTCATGGCATAAGTGTACAGATTATATATGTATACATATTTACATGCAAACATACAAGCATATATGGGTGTACAATAGGTTATATTCATGGCATAAATATACAGATATATGCACATGCATTTACATGCAAATATACACATGCAATCTGTGTGTGTGTATGTATGTGATATCATGGAGAGAGCCTTGGAGTTAGGGAAACCATGGCTCATATGAGGGTCTTCCTGCCATAGGCAAGTCACTTTAGCTCTCAAGATCCCAGATAACTCTCTAAGACTTTAAGTTACAGAGAATTTTCCTATTTGCATCAAGAGAGGAAATTTCCACACTGAGAACTCCTCATAAAATGAGAGATCCAGACCAAAAAATAAAGTCAGTCAGCTAAAGCATTGATGTAGTGCCTGTTATATACAGAGTATACTTTGATGATAGATTGCAGGAATCAGAAAGAGCTGTGTTAAAATTGGGCCTCACTTACTAGCTGTGTGACCCTGGGCAAATCACTTCACCTTGTTCACCTCAGTTTCTTCATCTGTAAAATGAGCTGGAGAGGGAAATGGCAAATGACTCCAGTATCTCTGCTGAGAAAACTCCCAAGTGGGATCAGGAAGAGTCAGACAGGACTGAACCACAACTGTGTAACTGCACTATGCTCTGGGATACAAAGAAAGCCCCCCAAAAGCTCAAAGCCTAATGGGGAAAGCAGTATGAAACCACTACAAGCTCTATATAGTCAGATGAAAGGAATGGGGGGGAAGGAGAAAAGGGAAGGAGATGGGGATGAAGAAAAGCCTCCTGCAGAGAGTAAGATTCTGAATCCTGAAGAAAGACAAGAGCTGAAGCTTGTAGGAAAGAGGGCTTTAAGTCAAGGGATACTATGTTTGGGTGTGAGGAATAGCAAGAAGCAAGTGTTGTAGGATCTTAAAGTGAATGAGTAGAAGAGAATCCTGGCAAGACAGAAAGGGGCCAGATTGTTAAGAACTTTAAAAGCTGAAAAGGTAAAATTAAGTATATAGGGACGGACTTTTCTCTGGCTAAAATACACCACTATATAGAAACTGGCCTAAACTTATTTTCCACCAAATTTTTTTTTCCCATTTTCCCAAATGTTTTTGAATACAGAATTCCCTAGCAGTTTGTATTTTTGTATTTATTAAACATGAAGCTGCTATGCACATTTGTTTCTGGCTTGCTTACTGAATCTCTTCCACTGACCTAATTCCTATTTTTTTAATTCAGTACTGAGGTCATGATAATTATTATTTGTAATATAAGGATCTGATAATACCAAATCCCTTTCATATATGCTTTTCCCCAGCCATTGTTTCCCTTAATATCCTTGAGCTTTTATTTCTCCACATGAATTTTGTTATCATTTTGTCTAATTCTATGGAGTATCTCCTTGGTATTGACATTGACTTGGGGACACCAAACGCTGTTTGGGTATCTCATCCCTCAAAATACTATATCTAGTCTATAAATAGTCACCACACATCTTATTGGAACATGTGGTTCCCAAATTCCCTTCTTTTCTAATAATGCTTGTTCATCTTTTAGACACAGGATTGATTTGTTTAATTCATAATATTTACTCATTGCTAGTATGCCTCTGTTTATCTTCCACTTATTCTAATTGTTGTTGGAAATGTCAGGGCCCTGTCCACTTCTCTCAGCTCTTTTAGCTCTCAGCACAAAGAGGAGAAGACCACTCTTAGGAGAAGCTCTCTTCCCCTAAAACAACTCCCTTTAGCAATATTAGAGCATCATTCCTAAGGGTTAAGTGCTGACTTTTCCCTCTAAATATTTATATTCCCCTAGATGATGATAGGAACCTCTACAATTTGGCCTAAGTAGGAACCTCAATGGTTACCCTATCCCACCTGAACCAGAATTCCCTATTTAATGTTGGTTCTAGATCAGAGGACTTGAAAAGAACCTTAAGGATGCAGTTTCCTCCTTTCTTGGATGAAGAAACCACGACATGGAAAGGTCAGGTGATCTATCTGACATTACCGAGGTACTAAGTGACAGTGTTTGACAGAAAAGAGGATGTTTAAAGTCCGGAGACCAGGAAGAGCTAGGCAGGAGTCATGAGAGCCACCCTTATCTGAAGACATGTCATGTGCAGGAAAGATTAGACTTATCTTGCTTGGCCTCTGGAGCAAAACTAGGAGAAAAGGGTGAAAGTTACAGGGAAACAGAGAGTTCTGCTGGCTATGAAGAAAGCCCTCCCGCTGCTCAGAGCAGGTCCCTGGTGGAACAGGCTTCTGCAGGGATGCTGCTCTCCTCTCCCCAGAGGTCTTTATGATTCTTTTTCAGGGATGTCCCACAATATTCTGTACTGAAGAGGTCAGAAGTCCCAGAAGGCGTGGGCTTAAATCCCAGCTCTACCAGTTCTCCTTTACAAAATGAGAACACAACACCAGAACCTGCAGCAGCCCCCAAAGTAAGCCTCTGAGTCAGACCCAGACGACAGCAGGACACCCCTGCAGGAAGACCATATTGTGTAGCAATACTCAAACACGCCTGGTTGCCTTCATTGGATCATGAGACGATGGGGTGATGGACTGAAAGGGTTATATTACATCATAATACTATGAAGTCATCTTGGGGTACAATGGAGTAATGTTGCATCATGCCATTCCTGAGAAGCTATTGCTTTCCCCACCCCTTCCTCCACCTGCTCCCCAGGTAAATGTGCTACAATATCTTTCTAGCTCTTCTCAGCACAAAAAGCTCAGCTTCAGATAAATGGGTCTCATCCTTCTCTGAATGTGCCATCAGGAGGCTGAGTTTGAGTGCCAGCTATAGTATTTACTAGCTATATGATCGTGGACAAAATCAATTAACCTCTCTGGGCCTCGGTTTCCCATTGGAAAACAAGGATAACTACACAATACTCGTTTCACAGGAACTCTATTAAATAGGATCATCTTTTTTTTTTTCTTGCTGAGGTAATTGAAGTTAAGTGATTTGCCCAGGATCACACAGCTAGGAAGTGTTAAGTATCTAAAGTCAAATTTAAACTCAGGTCCTTTTTTTTTCTTGCTGAAGCAATTGCCCAGGATCATACAGCTGGGAAGTATTGTGTCTAAAGCCAAATTTGAACTCAGGTCCTCCTAACTTCAGAGCTTTATCCACTATGCCACCTAACTGCCCCTAAATAGGATCATCTTCAAGCCCTTCATCTTCTGTGCCTGAGGCCTCCTTCCTCTGGACACTCACTCCACTCTGGCGGACCCTTCCTTTGATTGATTGTTTCTGGCAGAATCTCCAGTTTCAGGTACCCAAGCCAGCAGTGTCTCCTGCCTCTCCATTCTTCATCCCTGATTCTCTGAACTTTCTCCATCATGCCCCAGTCCTTCTCCCTTCTCCCAGCACCCTTCAGCTTCCTTTTATGGGTTGTCTTCTTCTGTTGAAATGTCAGTTCCCGGAGGGCAGTCCTTGAGACCTTGAGAATGATCCTTCTCCTTGGATATGGACTTCCAGCACTGAGCTCAGTGGCTGGCATGCTGGAAGGACTTATGATATGTTGACCCCCTCACTGTCTAGCTCCCACCTTCTCTCAGACTGATGAAAATAGATGTGCCTTTTTGTGGCAGCAAAGAACTGGAAAAGGAGGGAATATCCATCATTTGGGGAATGACTGAACAAACTGTAGTACATGAAGATAATGGAATATTATCCTTCTATAAAAAATGATGAACAAAGTGATTATAGAAAAGCCTGGAAAGATTTACATGAACTGATGCCGGGCGAAACAAGCAGAACCAGAAATACATTGTGCACAATAATAGCAAGAATGTGCAATGAAAGACTTGGTTCTTCTCAGTGATTCGGTGATCCAGAGCAATCCCAATAGACTTGGGATGGAAAATGACATCTGTATCCAAAAAAAGAACTAAGGAGGCTGAATGTAAATTAACACATGCTGTGTTCCCTTCTTTTTTCTGTTTTGTTTTTTTTTTTTTTTAATTTTTCTCATGGTTTTTCCCTTTTGCTCTGATTTTCTCTCCCAACATAATTCATAAGACAATGTGTATTAAAAATAAATAAACTAAAAAAAGAAGAAAAAATAAAATCTGTGGGCTAGCCAGACATTCCTCTTACACAATGTTCCTTCCAATCTCTTTCTCTGGGCTTCAGGCACACAGAATCCAGATCAAGAATGTTTTCCCTCCTCATATTCAGCTCTTGAGCTGCTCACTATTCCCTTCAAGGTTCAACTCCAGTATTACCCCCTCCAAGAGGAGTTTCCTGATTCCCCTTCTGGGTAGTGCCCCCTTCTTCTCTCTTAAATTACACTATATCTATTTTGTATTTATTTCTCTCTACATATTGTTTACATTTTAGTGAATGTAAGCTCTTTGGAGGCAGGAACCGTTTCACTTTTGTTTCTGGTTTTCAGCATTAGGCACAGTGTCCCCATAGAAGAAGAACTTGAGGTGCTGAATTAAATAAGAAGCCATATTAGTAAGAGTTATCATTATTATTATTTTCATTTTTGACACAATTCCCTAAATCAATAGACAATGGCTAGTTTACCATCTGTAATAGGGACTCTCAACATTTTTTGAATTATGGAGACCTCTGGCACTTGAGTGAAGCTCATGGCCCACTTCTCAGAATAATGCATCAAGTGTATCATTTTAAATGCATCAAATAAAACAAAGAAGATTACAATGGAAATCAATTATATTAAAATACAATTATAGAAATATGTGGAGAAAAACAGGTTCATGGACCCCAAGTTAAGAAACCCAGGAAAGGAAGAAATACAAACTAGGAGTTTGGCCTGCCATTTAAGACCCTTCAAAATGTAGTTTCTACATATCTTTTCAACCTTATTTCACCTTCACCTTTGTTCTCTAACAAAACATAGGTAATAAGTGATTGTAAAATTGAACTGGATTGAAATCCTCTTCTTGCTTTCTATGTTTTTAAATATCTCCACTCCAGAAAGGAAAAGCAAATATAATAATTGTAAAAAATAATAATAATATACTGCTGGGAAAGCTGAGAATTGGTTCAGTCTTTCTGGAAAGCAATGAACAGAATTAGGTGTTCCAAATTTTTTTTTTTACTAGTCTTTGACCCAGTTTTTCTCCCAACTATGGTTATACCCTAAGGATACTATTCACAAAAGGAAAAAGTCTACCTATATCACCATAATTATTATCTTAAACAAGTACTTATTAAGTGTCTACTATGTATCACGTCCTATGCTAGGTTTGAATAAACAAAAAACAGATCCTTTAATACATGTTTGTACAAAACAAATACAAGATAATTAATTTTGAAAAGGGAAGAGGACAGCTGCTGGGAAGATCCCAAAAGGCTTCATATAGAAGGTGATAGCTGAGCAAAACTTTGAAGGAAAATAGGAATTCTAAAGGTAGAGATGAGTAGAGAGTGAATTCTAGACCTGGGGAAAAGCCTATGTAAAGCTATGGAGAGAGGAGAATGCATCATGAGGAAGAGAAAATGACCTCTTTGACTGGATTGTAGAAATTATGGAGGGAAGGAAGGTGTAATAAGGTAGAAGGTAGATCAGAGCCAGGCTGTGAATGGCTTTGAGAACAAAACAGAGAAGTCTGTATCTGACCCTTGAGATAACCCAGAGCCAATGAAGTTTATCGAGTAGTCAAAAGACATCATTAGACTCATGCTTTAGCTAAGTGCTCTTTGGCAGAGAGGGAGACTTGGAGCAAGAAGACCAATTAGGAAGTTATTTTGCAATAGCTTTTTTTTTTTTTTTTTGTGATGGCAAAGAATTAGAAATTGAGGGGATGTCCATCAATCGGGAATGGTTCAACAAGTTATAGTATATGATTGTGATGGAATATTACTGTGCTAAAAGAAATGACAAGCAGGATGGTTTCAGATAAACCTGGAAAGACTTACATGAACTGATGTAAAGGGAAGTAAGCAAAACCAGAGGAACACTGAACATAGTAATAGCAATATTGTATAATAATCAACTATAAATGACTTAGCTATTCTCAGCAATACAAAGGATTTATAATGAAAAATGCTATCCATTTCCAGAAATGAGTGCAGATGGAAGCACACTTTTAACAAATTTTATTATTCTTGTTTTTCTTAGTCTATGCTTTCTTTTTTTTTTTAACATGGCTAATATGAAAATGTTTTGCAGAAGTGCACGTGGATAATCTATATAAAGTTGCTTGACTTCTCAGAAAGAGACAAGAGGTAGAGAAAGAGGGAGGGAATATAAAATTTTTAAAAAAAGAATGTTAACAATTTTAGTTTACATGTAATTGAGAAAAATAAATAAAAATTAAATGGAAGTTATTGCTAGCTGAGGCAAGAGATAATGAGGTCCTGAACAAGTGTGATGGTAATGTGAATAGAGATGGGTATGAAAGATGTTTCAAAGATAGAAATTACAAGCTTTAACTACTGATTGTTGCCTAGGAGCCAGAGTAAGGAGCCAAGAATGACCCAGTGACTAGAAAGATGTTGGTGCCCTTGACTGGCATATAGAAGTCTGGAAGAAGAGTAGTTTTAGGAGAAAAAAATGATGATTTTGGAGATGCCGAGTTTGAGATGTTTGTGGGGCTTCTAATTTGAAATATCTGATAGGCATTTGGTGATCAAAAGAAAACACTAAGACTGGATATATACATTTGAGTATCATTTGCATAGAGATAAATCTGTAGATGCTGATAAAGTAACCAAGAAAAAGAACATAGAGAAGAGGATCCAATATAGAATCTTGGGGAACACCCACAGTTAGAGGACAGGACATATTAACAATCATACAATCATATAAAAAAGACTGGAGAAGTGGTAAGAGATGTGATAGGAAAACCAGGAGAGAAAAGTGTCACAAAAAACCTTCTGGAGGAGAGATCACTCCGGAGAAAAGGAGAAAACATATAGTGAGGTCAAGAAGGATGAAGAGTGAGAAAAAGACATTTGATTTGGCAGTTGGGAGACACTTGGTAACTTTGGAGAGAGCAGTTTCAGTGGAGTGACAGGGTTGTAAAGCAGACTGCAAAGGACTGAGAAGTGAGAGAAGAGAAAAGGAAGACTAGGAGTGACTGCCTTTCCTAGGAGTTGGTATTTACTGAAAGAGGCTTGAGGGCTATAGGATAATAGCATAAGGTGATGGTAGTGACTATTCAAAATGGTGAAATGAGTGGGATTACTGGCTGCAGAGAAAAAAGCCATTTGATAGGGAGAGGTTGAATATTAGACAGGAGAATGACTGGGGACAAATACTGGAGAGGGAATGGTAACAAAGGCACATATATTAAGGATACATATAAAAAGGGGTTTGCTTTGGCAAGGAGAAGGACCACCTCTTCAGAAAAGAAAAAGGTATTGCTGTCAGGAGGTTTTGAGATAAAAGGAAGGAGAGATGAGGGAGTTCACAGGGATTGCCTCAACTTTTTCCTAGAGGAATGAACATCTGGAGTTTAACATCTGGAGAGGGAGCCAGGCTTTTCTTATAGTCTCTAGTTCCATCCCCATCCTGACACCAGTCAGCACCTAAGGACTTCTGATCTCATGCATACACAAGTTTACCACCAAGGCTGAAAGTGTCCATCTCAGAATTGCTGTTCAGTCACTTATCTTTAGGAAAATAAACAATACAAAGAGAAAGGCAGAGATTGAAGGTCCAGTTGAGACTTGACCAGGCAAGTACATGCTTTCACTATCCCGTGCTTTTGGTCTCCATAGCTGCTAATGAGGAAGGAAAGCTAGAGAGAAATCCTCTCCTGCTGAGAAGTCTGAAGGGAAGCTGGTTCTGCCTGTGTCCCAAAAAAGACACGACCCTGAAAAAGGACCAGAAACTATCTCTCACTGCTCAAAGCCCACAAAAATGGGCATCTTCTCTTGGATCAGTTGAGAAGCTTCTTTGACTGTCACAGGTCTCTCACTTCCCCATATCTACCTTCATCATAAAGATCCAGGGACAACCTGAAGAGCTTGTGGCCTGCTGCAAGGGACCACACATAGATCCATTCTTACACATGATCTATAGGATGGATCCCCTGCTGCATCAGCAAAATAGGAAGTACTCAATTGAGAGGGTTTGTGTGTTGGGGTGGAACAGTGTGGAAGACTTGAGAGAAGAGAAGGCTTGGAAAAGCTACTGTACGTCATGTAATAGAGATTCAACTAAAAAGGAGATTGCTGTAGTGCAGTAAGGGGCCCAGTTCAGAGCAGATAACAAATAGAACGAGTCGGATTGTATTTTTCTTTGAGTTCCATTCAGTAGTAAATGAGTAGAGGTTGAAGAGATGTGTGGTGGGGAAAATGGTATAATGTATGTAATCTAATGTTACTGAAATGAACATGAAAAACTCAAAAAAGCCTAGGAAGGACATATCTGAAGTGATAAAGAATTTAAACAAAGCAGTCAAGAGAAACATGAACACACTCACTACAATCATGTGGCTAAAATCAACAGCAGCAACAAAAGCCAAGCCAAATAAAGCACAGATCTTTATGGCTACCTTGTGAATATATAAAGCTTTTGTCTCTTTAAACAATTGATATATAATAAATATAAGTTTATAAGTACAAGCTTAAAATAACTTTTTTTTCCAGTTTTGTCTAGTTTTCATTTTATTAGTTTTGTTTGTATCTTTACCATTCAAATATCTCAGTATTGTGCTGGTCAACAGAAATTAAAGCTTTTATTTTTAAAACATATAAAATGTACATCTAAAATATATGTATTTTAGGAAAAAATCCTCCTTATTCAAGCTTCCACTTCAAACTTTTCTCTTAAACTGTAACATCCCTCTCTTACTGTACCCCCTTTTATTTTTGAACACAGGTAGATAGATGGATCTCTCCAATAATCAACCAGCAACTATTTAGAAGAACATTCCCCTATTTCCTCTTAATGTTCCCTCATCATCATACCCCACCGTGTTCCAATCCAATTTTGCCCACTATGCCCTCTGGAATTTCTGTTACATAGAAAACAAACTCTTCATCTTGTACCTCTTTGTTTCATACTTGTTCTATTAGTCCACACAGAGATCCCGCTCCCCTCTGTTGATATTGCATTCCTAGCTATCCTCTCCACTTCTAGAGTCTTAAGAGAAATTTGGCACTTCCTTCAATTATGAATTTTATTTTATTTCATTTGATGATGAAATATTTTAATGTTTCTCCCTCAAAATGAGCAAGAAAAATAAAGTTTAAAAAGTATACTTTGATCTATACTCAGAGTTCATAAGTTCTTTCTCAGAAGGTGGATAGCATTTTTTCATTATGAATCCTTTGGATCAATTAGAAGTTTTTAAAAAATATTTTGAGTTCATAGACTTTATCAGATTGCCAGAGAAGTCCATGACACAAAAAAGGTTAAGAACCCCTTTTTTATTCATTCTCTCTTTCTCTGTCTCCCTCTCTCTCTCTCTGTTACTAACAGCTCTCATTTCTGTGCAGATTTATAATGCCAATTCTAGTCTCTCATCTGAGTTTTAAATCCCCTCTCACTAACTGACCACTGGAAATTTAAAATTATATTTCCCATAGATAACTTAAATTCAACGTTTAAAATAGAAGTCATTATCTTAATCCCTAAATCTTCTGTTCTTCCAAATGTGCTTTGGTGGAAGGCACCACAACACTTTCAGTGTTTTAGCTTCCTAATCGACTCTTGAATCTTGCTGTTTCTACCTTCACAACATCTCTCTTACCTGATCCCCTTTTCTCTTCCCACAGCTACCACCTTACTTCATGTCTTCTCTTGAAGAGTTTATCATACATAACCTGACTGGTCCCTCTGCCTCAAGTCTCTTCATCACTCTTGATATGCCCACTGTTCCTCTCCCTTCAGGAACAGATCCTGTATTTGGGCTTTTAAAGCCCTACATTAACTTGGCCAAACCCATCTTTCCAGTCTCCTTGGATATTATTCCCCTTATCTGTAATCTGTAATCCAGAAACCATCCTCTCTGTTCTCAGTTTTTCTTTAAGGAATTTAACATTCACCCCTCTCAGGACTTTATTTGTAAAAGAAGATTTGTACTACATGACAGTCTGTCTTCTCATATTCTTTTCACTCAAAGTAGTCATACAAAGCACCACAAAGGTGGTTCTATGAATAGTGCTGGATTCAAACTTCCCAAGATCTTAGTTCAAATCTGCCTTCAGACACGACCTAGCTGTGGGACCCTGGGCAAATTATTTAACCCTATTTGCCTCAGTTTTCTCCTCTGTAAAATGGGCTAGAGAAGGAAATGGCAAATCACTCTACTATCTCTTCTAAGAAAACACCAAAGGGGATCACAAAAAGTCCCAAATGACTAAATAGCAATATTATTATTCTCCAGGTTATGTTCTATATAAAGACCTGCAAGTTCTGATCATCTATTTTCTATCAGCCTAGCAGGAAGAGTTAAGTCATGTACACAAAGAACTACATTATGAAGTAGTGTGTTAGGAAGTGTCCAAAATATTACAGGGGATCTGAGGAGAAGAGAAAACCCTATGATAGATGAGAGAAATGGGATCAGGGAAGGCTTCCTGGAAGAGAAGGGCATGGGAGCTGACTGGTGAAATATGACCAAGATTTGCACAGGCTGAGACTGAGCGGGGCTTCGATGGACAGCAGGTGTCTAGAGGGAGTGGGAAGGGCTCGGTCCCTGGAAACTGGAGGTCTGGGAGGACTGGGTTTCCAAGACTATTTAGTGGAAGGGAATAATTCTTGGTAAGTAGGGGAAAGGTCATGGCAGACCTGAGGAGCTGGAGACTTTGAGCTTTGCCCACTTCGGACTGGAAAAGCACAAAACATTTAGATAACGGTCACCCCGCCTCCTCTAAACACACCTGGGAGGAGGGGTGGACTCCTGATTGGTCCTTTTTCCTGCCTCTTACCCCAATCCTCCCACCCCTACCAATTGGTCCCAAGGGGTGGGATTTCAGCTCTCTCTTGGTATTTTTTAGCCCTCACCAGAGTGGAAGTGTTGTCATAAAGTTGAGCCAGCTGGGCCTTGGCAAGCAAGCTAGGGGAGGGATTCAATGTCTGGTGATTCGGGAAGTTGTGATCCAAAATTTCCCCCAGTGTGGGGAAAGGAAGAAGAAAACTTCCCTGAACATCCCCTACTGAATGGGGACTTAGCCTCAGAAAAGGTGAGGAGGGCTGGAAGATGCAAGGGACCGGGGGAGTGGGAGCACCTCAAAGTCACTACCTCTGTAGGCCTCAGCTCTCTCATCTGTATTAGGCAGTGGATTACATGCATCATCTCTAAGATCCTTCTGCCTTTAAGGACAGCAAACTACCTTTGGATAGGAGTTCTCTGGGATTTAGGGCCAGGAAGTAGCTGTCACCGGGACAGGAGGCAGCCCGAAAGAAGGGGTGTTAGAGCGAGGTACAAAAATGTTTCAAGGAGGCACCTTGAAATAGTTTATTAAAGCTGGAGCTGGTAGGGGACTTGAAGATTTTCTGTCAAACTTCTCCTCATTCTATAAATGGGGAAACTCGGCTCAATACTTGCCAAAGTTGGGTAAGTGAATTTCCAGCAAGGATAAAATAGGATGGATGTCTATCTACCCTGCCCTCCCTGGCTACCTGCTCTCCCAATCACTTATTCTCCCTCCCTGGGAGCTTAGACATATGAGTAGGTACCCACAATGCTTGGCAAAATATGCAGTCAAGCTTGTAGAAAAGGCTAAAAGGTACCCACTACATTGCCTTCATTCAATAGAGAGAAACAAAAAGAGGAGAGAGGAGAAACAGAGAGACAGAAAAAGAGAAAAGGAAGGGAGGAGGGAAGAAGAGAAAGGAAGAGGAGAAGAAGAGACGGAAAGAGACAGAATAACAACTGATATTTTTACAGCCCTCCTTGGAGTCTTAATATATTCTTGTGAAGAAAGTATTAGAAGTATTAGTATTCTTATTTTACAAAAAGAGACTTGACCATGATCACACAGTTTTAACTAGGTACCAGGAGTAGGATTTGAATCTAGCCCTTCTTGGCTCCAAGCCCTGAACTTTCTTCACACTGCCTTTCTCAATGAGATGAGTAGGAACTAAAAGTGGGAGCTCAGACTAGTACTGGAAGCAAAGGGTTCTCCATGATGGGGTTAACAATCAGCCTCTCCTCTCTGAGGAAAGCCTTCAGTCCCCTAGGGGAGGAGGGCAAGGGGAGATGCCTTAATATTCTTTTTCCCTCTTAGTTCCAGATGGCCTCTTCTTGCCCCATGGGGTCTGCTGACAGCCTGGAGCTTCTAGACCTTCTCTTTGACCCACAGGATGGGGTCTTATGGCTCATGGATCTGGGAGACTCAGACTGTGCCCATGCTGAGGACAAAGTGAGTTCCTCCCAACCCTGCAAGCCTTTGGAAGAAAGACCTCCTTCCAATTGAATAAGGAGCAAAGCCAGATCTCCAGACTCCCAAACATAGGATTATTCATGGATCTAGAACAAAAAGCAATCTTGGAGGGCTCTCCTTATTGTCCTGCCCAAGCCCCTCAGTAATTGTTCCATTCCTAACCACAGTTCTAGGAGGGGGGAGTAGAGTGTCTGTTCATCACCCTCTCCAGCTCCAAGCCCTTTTTACTTATGTTTTTCTCCTTGTTTGGTCTCCAGCAGACCCAGCCGACTCCAGAACCAGCCAAGTTCCTTAGCTCCATCTTAGGAGGTGGGGACTCTATCTCCAGCTCCCCGCTCTGGTCGCCAGCTGCCAGTGACAGTGGGATCTCTGAAGATCTGCCCTCTGAGCCTCAGGACAGTCCACAGTATTTTCAGGCTGGGACCAGCCCAGATGGCCAACAAAAGGCGTCTCTCCCTTCCTATTGTCGTGGTGGCCCCTGCCCTGGCTCCACTGGGCCTGAAGGGCCTAGAGCCCAACAGCTAGAGTCATCTGTGTCCATAGATCTAGGTGAGTTCTGACAGTGACAAGGCCCTTTATCCAGTCTTATCAGAATATATCCTGCCTGGAAGATTTTGTCTTTGTTTATACTAGATTTGTTGATAAGGATTAAGAACAGGGAGTAGGGGACTCAAGAATTAAATTCAAACCTATCCATATGTGCTATGGGGGAGACAAGAAAAGAGCAAGACCTTAAAGGAAAAGGATAATCTGACTATGTGGAGAGGGGGGAAGGATATTTAGTTAGGAAAGAATGGTGGAAGAGAGGGCACCTTAACGAGGGCTAGAAACAAAACCAGATGAAATCAGTCTCTGGGCATTGCTATGGGAAGAGACAAGTATCAGAAGGGCTAGGAGCCAGAGGAAAAGGTAGAAGTCTCCTTCCTCCTCCTATGGGAGAATGGGCTCTGGGAGGTGATCCTTGGGCCTGAGCTGTCATGAAGACACCCAATAGCAAATAATAACCCTAAGAAGTCTCCTTTACCTGGGGCAGAAATGTGGAACCCAGACGACATCTTCCAGGACAGCCCCGAACTGACAGGCTCGACCCCATCCTGTACCCTCACAGTCAAGGACCTGCTCTTGTCCAGTAATGCAGACCTGGTGAGCTCCTTCTTCCCAGGGCCCAGTTTGTGTCTATCATGCTCCTGAACTCTCCCCTACGTCCCCCACATTCTTTGTCTCCTAGTAACTCCAGTTCCCATCCCTGAATCTTGCTCCCAGATTGGTCTTGTTGTCCTGGCTGCCATCCACAGCCCTCCGATGTTCTTGTCCATATATAGGTCTCAGTGGGTCACAGAAAGTTAGAGCGAAAGGTATCTTAGGGATCATGGAAAGAGCTGGAAAGGATGTTAGAGATTAGATGCACCCTCTCATCTGCCAAATAGGAAGTCAAGGTCCAGAGGGGAATGAGGAGCCAGTGGTGGAGGAAGGCCTTAAACCAGTGCTCTTTCCACCACCTCTTGGCAGGTGGGCCATCTGAGGTTCAGAGGTGAAGGCTACACATCAGAACCAGTCAGTGGCAGAGATGGGACTTGAACCCAGGCCTCCTGCCTCCTAGGTCAGGGCTGTTTCCACCATGTTCTGCCAGTCCCTTTGGCCCTGAACCTTCAGCCTCACTGGCATTAAGCCCATCTGCTCCCTCCCTCCTCCCCCTCGGTTTCCCTTGCCAGCTTGGGTTCTGCATAAGCAGCTTTGGGGGATGGTCCTGATCCCTGACTGTCCTCTGAGACTTTGGGTCTGCCTGCAGCAGCAGCAGGGATCTCCAACTGTGCAGCGGCCAAGTGGTGGGCACAGCCAGGAACTGGTGCTGACTGAGGATGAGAAGAAGCTGCTTGCCAAGGAGGGCATCACTCTGCCCACACAGCTGCCCCTCACCAAGGTGAGCCCCTTCCATCATCCAGTTCTCAAGGAGGCAGTCACTCTGACCCTCCGATCTGGACAGATCCTCACTCTCACTTTTTAGAAGCTCTTTCACCATCATCTATCCACCGTGACCAGGGAGAACAATCCACCTCTCTATACACAGCCCTTTAAAGTTTATGGATGGCTTTCCTCCAAAGTCTGTGAGACACTTGATGTGAACATCATTGCTCCCACTGTAAATGAGGAGCCTTAAAGTCAGCACAAGTGATTTGATCAAAGTTACATGATCAGTAATTGTGGGGACTAAAACCCAGAACTCCTCATTCTCAGCCTAATGCTTGGTCATTTTCACAAACATCCCACTGCATGACATTTTAGTTCTGGAGGACAACTTTAGAGATTATCTTTACATGGAATCATGGGAGCTGGACCATTCTGAAGCCCAGTTCTGATCCTTCTTAGTCATATAGCCCTGAACATGGTTTGTTCCCTGTCACAGCCTCATTTTTCTCACCTGTAAAATAGGGATAGTACTATAGACTTCACAGGAGTGTTATAAGGAAAAGGATTTAAACTTTTACGTAGTACAGAAATGTGAGTTATTCTCCTCACTTTTATTGTGGTGTTCTCAGAGAAAAATTAATGTGACAAATCATGTCATACTACAGAATTAGGTGTTTAATGTTATCCCTCCCAGGAGCACTGTTTCATATGGGGAAAAAATTAGTAAATGGACGGATTTCAGGTTTTTTCAGACATTTTGATGGAAAGTCTTCCAGTTGCCTACCACATGCTAGATTTGCTCTTACACTACCAGACCCAACTGTTCCCTGTAGGCAGGTGGTTATCTCTTATCACCTTTGATATACCCATCCCTTTGGGGGCCAGGACAGCAGCTACAGGAGACAGGTTCCCAGACACAGAAAATCAACAAAACATTGTCTTGTACACTGGTCTTGTACAGAGCTCCTCCTAATCAGAGATAAAATGAAGGAGATAGAAAAATAATGGGACCTGAAATCAAAGGGCTGGAAGATTTTGACATGTTGCAAAAATAGGGAATGCACGAAAATATTTCTAAAAGCACTTTTTTGATATCTCAAAAATAGAAACAAAGACTCCAGGATTCCCAGAGCCTCCTGGCAGATAACATGAGTGGTAGGGAGGCTGGGATTCTGAGGATCAGGAGAGCTTGGGACAGTGGGGGCTTGGGTTGTCAGGACCAGCAGACTGCCTCCCTGACCCCTTCATATTTTGTCTGGCAGTATGAAGAACGAGTGCTTAAGAAGATCCGAAGGAAAATAAGAAATAAACAATCAGCACAAGAGAGCCGGAAAAAAAAGAAAGAATACATTGATGGGCTGGAGCTCTGGTAATGAACTTCCCTGACATCTGTTCTGTGCTAGGAGTAAACCTATTTCTCACCACATCCCTGATGAGAAGCCATTGCCCTCATCTGCCAGATGAAGGAATTGAGGCCCAGGAAGAGGAAGGCCTTGCCCATGACCATATACAATAAATGAGCAGCATAACTATTCTGAAAGGGACCTTAGAATTCATCTGGTGTATCCTTTCCTTTACTGCATAGGGAAACTGAGACGCAGAGGAAGCAAGTGATTTGTCCACAAAAGGCTGTCAGTGGCAGAACCAGCACTAGAACCTAGATTCTCTGACTCAGGGTGCTGGGTTTCATTTCACAACAGACCCTGCCTCCACATTCCCATTTCTCTCATTCACCTTGGTTCCTGAGGAAGCCTGAGCCAAACAAGACAACAGATCCTTTAAGGAGGGAGCTAAAAGGAACAAGAGACAGGGAAAAAGGCCCACTGAAGGAATTGGGAATGCTTAGCCTAAAGAAGAATAGATTTAGGGGGACATGATCACCTATCCTTGACCCCTAACTGCTCAGGAATGTTGCTCAAGGCTCTTCCCTAGGACACTCCTCCCTCTACATCCTCTTCTGGAAATGGCAAGTTTTATTATGTCTGTTCCAATGACTCCCAAATTTACATATCGAGCCCTAATCCAGTTCTACCTCATCAAATGTCTGCCAGACATCTCTTACATAGGCATCTCAAGTTCAATGTAGCTAGAACAGATTTTCTTATCTCCCTTCCAAGTTTCCAATCAGCTGTCACATCTAGTTGTTTCTACTTCTGTAGCATCTCCTGCAGCCATCCCCTTCTTTCTTCTCACAGGGTCACCATTCTTGTTTTGACTCTCATTACCTCAGATTTGACCGATGGCAATGATCTCCTAATTTGTCTATCTCAAATTTCTCAAATCTATTCTCTAAAATGCTGCCAAAGTGATCTTCCTAAAGCACCTTTCTGACTGTTACTAAAAAAAATCAAGTGGTTTTCTACTATCTCTAGGAGCAAATACCAACTGCTCTTCATAGTCTAGCTTCTTCCTATTTTCCAGTCTTCTTGCATTTTTTTCTTTTATTGATTTTTTCTTTTCTTTTTTTTTTTTGATATTTTGTTTCTTACAATACCAGAGTATTCTATGTATTTTGTTCTCTTCCCTCTCTAGGAATCAATGTATATAATGAATACTCTTTTAAGACAGGCTGATAGCTACATTGAAATTTTTAAAGAGTCTAATTTGTAACACCTGTGAACCTGCCATTTTCACAAATGAGCAGATTGGAAATGTTTTTTCATTCTTTGTCATTCAAGTCCCATAGGATCTTTTTTTTTTTTTTGCCTAGGCAATTGGGGTTAAGTGACTTGCCCAGGGTCACACAGCTAGGAAGTGTTAAGTGTCTGAGATCACATTTGAACTCAGGTGCTCCTGACTTCAGGGCTGGTGCTCTATCCACTGCGCCACCTAGCTGCCCCTCCCCTTGGATCTTTATAATTTTGTTGCTTTTACTTTTGCTTTTTTGTTATGTTGTTATTCTTTCCATTTATATTTTTGTAGTTACCATTATTTTCTTGGCTCTGCTGATTTCATCCTATATTAGTTCATATAAATCTTTCTCATCACAATAACATTCTATTACATTTATATACCACTAGTTGTTCAACCATTCTCTAATGAATGGACTTTATTTCTATTTTTGATATATCAAAAAAGTGCTCTTATAAATATTTTGATGCACTCCCTATTCTTGCAGCATGTCAAAGTGCACAGCCCAGAACCAGGAGCTCCAGAGGAAGGTCTTGCACTTGGAGAAACAAAACCTGTAAGTCTGAACATTCCTTCCTCCCGTACCAACAGATACAGGGGCAGGGGGAGGTCCCAGAGTCCCAACAAAGCAAGGCCCTTCACAACCCCGACTCTGGTCCCAACTGCACTTCACAGCCAGATTTCCCCCATCCCCTTTGCCGTAGCCTGTTCATCCACCAACTTCATTCCTGTCTCCTCTCCTCAGAAATGCTCTTCCTTCCTCATCCCTCAAGGTTCAGCTCAAGTTCCATTTTCTTCAGAAAATCTTTCCAGATCCCCCCCCCCCACCACCACCACTCTCCTCTCTGATCACCTAGTTTTATCTACCCCCTTCATTTGGCACCGAGCCCACCTAACCATGTGTTTGGAACTTTTTCCTATTTTTAAACTTTTGGTGTATTTGTGTCTGGTCTCACCACCTGGACTGTAAGGTCTTTGAGGGCTGGGCCTGGGTTGGCTCCTTTAGAACATCCCTGGGAGAAGGGGGTGTTCAGTAAAAGATCAGGGAACTAATTCCTTCCACTAGGGCTTCAAATGCAATTTAAAGAGTTGCCTGAAGCCTGCAATGCTTAGGACCCTTAGGGATAGCTGGAAGCTGAAAGCTGGCCCCCTGCCACCAAAGAGTTAAGACTTTAGCTGGGGAGACAGGACTGATCCATGAACCAAGGAGACCATACCTAGCTCATGGGTATAACCTGCTGGGAGTCTGCCACCCCAGGGCCCCAGGATGGCTGACCTTAGAAAGGCTCTTCAGCACACAGTTGGCTACCAGGTGAATTCAGGTCAATTCATAGTGACTAATCATCTAATAGGAAAAGGCTGCCAACTGGGTCCATGGGAAGAACCCCCACACAAACAGAAATCTGCCACTGGGGTTTGGAGGCAAGACCCCAGGAGTTCAGATTCCAAGTCTATCTCTGTGACCTCTTTGCCATCTATCTCTTTCCATCTTTGGGCCTCGGTTTCTCTCTTGGGAGTTGAGGAAAGAGGGGTTAGACTTGATTTCTAAGAGCTCTTCTGTCCTAAAAGTCTGTAATGTGATTTGTGAGATTCAAGCCTTTAAGACAGCCCCTTTAAGCCTTTAAGGTACTTAATTCTTGCCCTATTTTACACAAAAAGAAACTGAGACTCAGAGAGAATGGCTTGCCCAAGGTCACACAACTTATAGCCAAGACTTGAATTCAGATCTTCTATGTGCAACATCAATGCTCCTTCTGTTACATAATATGATGCCATGGAATTAAGCCAGGACTAAAGGAACATGGTGTGTGTGTGTGTGTGTGTGTGTGTGTGTGTGTGAGAGAGAGAGAGAGAGAGAGAGAGAGAGAGAGAGAGAGAGAGAGAGAGAGAGTCAGAGAGAGAGAGAGTCAGAGACAGAGTGCTTAAGAAAGGAGATATTGTGGGAAGATTTCTTGAAGGAAGCAGGGATTTAACAAGGCCTTGAAGGATGGGATTGAGGAGGAGGGAAATTTGGGAGAGGTAGGGAAGAACACTGATCAAAGTATAGGAGGCAGAAATGAAAGCTGCCTGGGCTTGAGACACCTAAGTCTGGGCTCCGGTTTCACTAGACTTTTCCTTGTACCCTTTTCTTTTAGGTCTCTCATGGAGCAACTGAAGAAACTCCAGGCCCTCATGGTACAGTCGACCAGCAAATCGGCTCAGACTGGCACCTGTATAGCGGTATGTTCCTTCTCCCCTCCCAAACTTTTTTTGGTTACTTTTTCTGGGAGTCCCTAACCTGAACGGTGAAATGCCAGGAAGCTGCCCCCTAAGCTGTGCCTGAAGAAAGAGGCAGAGGGTATGGGAGGCATTGCCTTTCTGTTGCAGACTTTAATTTTAGCTCCAGTGCAATCCAACAAACAGTTGTTAAATTGCCCCCTATGTTCAGGCATTTTGTCAGGTGCAGGGCAACAAAGGCAAAAAGAAGCACCATCCTAGATCCCAATTAGACCTAAATTCTACCGGAAAGGACAGAAAAGTAACTCCCATAGAACTCCACAGGCCTATTTGAGACTCACTAACTCAGAATGAAGAAAGTGGAGGAAAGATCTAATCTAACTTCTGAGATCATAAGATGAGAATCAGAGATCACAGAACACAGAATGTTAGAGCTGGAAGGAATCTTAGAATATAAGAATGCCAAAGCCAAAAGGCATCTCAGGATAGAAAACAGAATGTTAAAGCTGGAAGAACCTTAGAACATAAGAGCACCAAAGCCAGAAGACGTTTCAGGGCAGAAAACAGAATGTCAGACCTGGAAGGACCTCAGAACAAAAGAGCACCAAAGTTGGAAGTTGTCTCAGGGCAGAAAACAGAATGTCAGAGCTGGAAAGGAGCTAAGAGAGACCCCAGAACAAGAATCTCAGGACCTAGAACAGATAGGACCTAAGAAGGCAGAATGTCAAAGATGGGAATACAGAGGAAAAAATGAACCATCTGCCTATGGGGTGGCACAGTGGAAAGAGTGTTGGACAGGGAGTCAAGACCACCCTCCTCAAGCTGTGTGACTTTGAGGTAGTCACTGAACAACAACTTAACAGCCTCAGCTTCCTCATCTGTAAAATGGGGATCATACTAGCAAGGTTGTTGTGAAGATCCGGTGAGATGACAGGTAAATTGCTTTGTACTCCCCAGAATACAAAGGCTATCATTATTGCTTTGAAGGAGTGTGCAATTTTCTGGGGCTTTTGAGACACAGAGATGTCAGGGCTTTGACATTGCATAGCATTGAATAAATGATTGTTGGATTGAATTTAAAATAGTCAGAGCAGGAAGGAAGCTTAGAAATGATGGAGTTGTCAAGTTGAAGAGCCTGAGGCCAGAGATGTGGACTTACTGATGGCAGAGAGGAACAAATCCAGAGCTCTTTCCACTGCACAGATGAGAGACCAGGAACTGGAGAGGGGAGTCAGAGGGTGAACAGGACCTCCATCATCAGCACACAGCTGACCATCAGGCAGAGGAGGACTGGGCTTTCCCAGTTGGGAAGTCAGTTCTGGAGATATGGGATGGGAGCCTTGGTGTCCATGACCCTTGTTCTTCCTACCTCAGGTCCTGCTGCTGTCTTTTGCCCTGATCATCTTCCCTTCCATCAGTCCTTTTGCTCCCAACAAAACTGAGGCACCTGGAGACTTTATGCCAGTCAGAGGTAGGTCCAATGGATCTCCCCTTTCCCTCCCTGATTTTCTTTTGAGCACTTGGGACCCCCTCCAACATGATCCTACTGAGAGTTAAGATCGGCAGGAGCTAAGATTGGCATTGTGCTAAGTACTTTACAAATATTGTCATTTGGTCCACACAATAATCCTGAGAGATACAGATAGAGAGTGCTGTTATAATCTTCTATTTACAGTCAAGAAAACTGAGGTTGTAACTTGTCCAAGGTCACATAGCTAGAAAGTAGCTGGATTTTAATTCAGATCTTCCTGACTCTAAGCCCAACATTCTCTCCACTGTGCCACCCAGCTAAATTATTAAATACTAAAAGTATTAGGAAAAAATATTAAAATTATATCTCTATAGAACTTTAATTTATATCAAGTATCTTGATATCTCACAGTAACTCTGGGATGACAGTATTAATCCCATTTTACAGATGAGAAAACTGATGGTCACCACAGTTAAGTGACTTGCTGAAGGTTGGGGGAGGGAAAAAGATTTCAAAACTAGGAATGAAGATGAGCTTCTAGGGCTTTGCACTGGTTTCTATGGGGTCCCAGGGACCCTGCAGTTTGCTCTCCCTGCATCTCACCTCTTCCAACTCTTTTCCCTGACTGCCCTCTTCTTGCTCCCAGTATTCTCCAGATCACTGAACGCTGACGCTGCCTCCCGGGTGTTCCATGCTCCAGTCCCAGGCGGGGAGGAGCTAGGACCCCGAGCCCCTAGCCACTGGAGTCGGTATCCCCAGGAACCCAGCAGCCCAAGGTCTCAGTCTGATGCTGCCACACCAGGCAATGGGACACCGGCTGAGACACCAGAGCCTACGTCAGTGGCCCTCTTGGACAGGATGGAGCCTGGCCACACTAAAGCTGCAGGATTGCTAGAGGCCGAGGAGGAGCTCTGAGGGGCCCATCCCCCTGGAGACCCCGCTCCACCAGAGGCTAGGCCGTACTATTCCTACAGTGTTGTGGGGGAGTTTAGCTCCTCCAGCTTTAAGTGGAGTGGTCCAATATGGGGCAGGTCCCTGCTCTTTTCTTGAAAGTAAGCTACCCCCTAACACCTTGGGCTGGACCCAGGCCAAATGAGGTAGTCACCCCCTACCTCCTTTTATGTCTTCTCTGCTTCTGACTGAGAAGCTATTAGACAAAGACTGAAACACACAGACTCACAAAGGATATAAAAAAATGCAAGGAGCCTTAAAGATCAGGTCAGTCCTGATTCTGCATATGAGAACACTGATGCCCAGAGGTGGGGCAGAAACTCATTTAAAGTCATCTAGAGAGTCTAGAACCTGGTTGGGATGAGTCCCAGTCCAGTGTTCCTTTTATAAAGACATATATTGCTACTAACAATATATCCCCAGGAACAAATCTGTCTACATGACCAGGCAAGATACATGTCCTGGCATCCCTGAGAAAGGTAATTCCAGAGGTCCCAGAAATGAATGGAGCATATCTTGGATCTTGAAGGCTCCCTCATCTCCCAAGTTCTGCCTTTGAGGGGATCTCATGGGCTCTAGCCTTGGTGATGCCTTCCCTCCTCTCCCAATTCCCAGGAGAGTGGGATTTTGTAAGCTGAAGTGGTCTTTTAATAAAGTATTTTGGCAGAAAGCAGCTGGAATGTTTCTGGGTTTGGTGAGGAATGAGCAGCATGGTTCATGTAGGATGGGATCTGAGGTCAAGGATGTTACTGGGGTTGAGTGTTCTAGGGATCCAAGGCAGAGTCTTCCCCTTTCCTTGTGACTTTAGTGAGGCTTGCTTAGTGAGGTTATGTCGAAACTACTCTCTGGACTGCACCTGTCTAACCATCTTGACCTGTTCTCATTCTTTCTTCCTCTTCCTTTCCCTTACTTGCCGCAGGCAAACCAAACTCAACACCTTCACTGATGCTGTATGAAAAGGAGACTGCAAGGACACCAGAGAATAGCCATGTAGAGAAGGTTTCAGGACCTTGGAGAGCAGCACTGCTGCTAGCCAAGCCTGAGGTTTGGAATCAGGTTCTATTCTATCAAACTGGAAGCTTAGGGTTTGTCTGCTCTAAAATTGTCAAAATTTAAATCGACAGCCTTGAGACATTAGGTTCTGTATCACGCATCATATTTGTGACTATAAAAGGACAGATAAGTTGGGACCAGGATCTAAATCCTATGATTTTAAGTGAATGTAGGTGGAAAAAGAAGAGATCTGCCAGGCCTACTATTCAAGAGAAAGAAGAATTTTTCAGGTCCTTTCATTTTAGAGGAGAAAAAGAGGCCTAAAGAGATTAACAATTTTTCCCAAGGTCAACAGAGCCTAAATGTAGTCAAATCCCCTAACTCTAGTCCAGTAGGGCTCCAGTTTCTTCCTCCTCCAATTCAAACCTCCTCCCCTTTCTTGCTGGAGCAACACTGGGGCCCAAGGCAACAGGAAGAATTCCAGAAAATCAAGCATCCTCTGCCTGATCCCTAATATGCCTGGCCAAGGTTTAAGGGCCTCCATGGAGACTCGTAAGCAGCTACTTCCCTATTAGTATTCAGGCTTCCTTACTGGTATGAAAAATCTGGAGGATTAGAGGAAGATATCAAAGAAGGGAAAAAGATAACAAGCAGAATAAAGACAGGATACTTGGAGCCTTCTGGAAGAGACCCTATGGACTGCAGTATCTGAACAGCTGAAATAGACCACAAGAGGTCATTTAGGATATTTAGTCCAACCCCCTCATTCATGGACGGGGAAACTAAAGTCACAAGAAGAGCAATGACTTTTCCAAACAATGCAAGTAGTAAATGACACAGGCAGGATTTTAACCTGGGCCCTATAGCTAGATTCAGAGCTCCTTTAACATGTTCCATGAAAGCGGTGGAGGAGATGAAACCAGTAATGTAGTGAAGTCAGTCACCTTCCCCCAGAACTAGCTTTCCTGCTGTTTCATATACACAACACTCTCTCACCTCAGAGCCTTTACACTAGCTGACTATCCCATATCCCTGCCACCTTAAGAGTTCCTTCTTTCCTTCAAAACTCAGCTCAAGGACCAAAGTGTGTGTGTGTGTGTGTGTGTGTGTGTGTGTGTGTGTGTGTGTGAGAGAGAGAGAGAGAGAGAGAGAGAAGAGGGGGGTGGGGTGGAGAGAAGAGAGAAAGACAGAAACTGACAAATGTTTTTATTCCCACTTCCTAGCCTCTGCCACCAAAATCTCAGGGACACCACCTCCTGCTTTGGTTGGGGGTAAAGAACAGGCTCCAAGATTTCTGGGAATTTCCCTTCCTATTATGCTATTTGCTTTCTCACATCTCTTAATCCAGGACTTCACTGGACAGGTACTACATGAAAAATGTTAGATGTAGCCCCAGTGGATGAGTCCAGCTGTCCCTGTAGAAAGGCCTATGGGTCAGGCCGTCCCACCCTCCCCTTCTCTCTGGAAAAATATCTACTTCTTATCCAGGCCAGAGGCCAGACATGCTCACTGACTCAATTACCTCTACAAGCCAAAGACTCAGGCAGATGAGATTTAGAGAAGCCTCCAAACGGAAGTCTCAGGTTCTGCTTGGGACAGGCTGGGATAATGACTGCACTGAAAGCTCCCCCACCTTAGTCCTGAACACCACGCCCACAGTCAGGAGACCCAATCTAAAAAAGCAAAAAGATTAAGAGATATTTAGCTGGAAAAGACTCAAACACTTAGTCTACCCCCTCTTGTTTTATAGAGAGCAGAGCAGGTCCTGGGAGAGGAAGGGACTTGCCCAAGATTACACAGCTAGTATCCAATATAAAACTGGAACTTTGATGTGGTTTTGGGACTTGTCTCAGCTGCCACTGACAGATTCCTGATCAAACATGGCTATGATCCTTTTGCTCAAAGAGGTAGGTATTTATGCCCAGGCAACAGAGAGGGATGAATGGCAAAAAGTTCTTTTTATGCCCAAGGACAAGAATCACCATGATTTGGGAAGATAAACTTCTAGACCAAGCAAGTCCTTCCCATCTGCCTGTGGGTCAATAGTCCCCTACCTTTGGTGTCTAAAGTGATTTGGAAGACAAGAAGAGAGAAGAGACAGAAAACAGAGAAGTAATGAAGGAAGACTCGACAAGAACCGCTCCATGGAACCCAGAATCAGTCCCAAGCCAAAGTCTGCCCAGGCCTCATTCCTCCAAATCTCAGCAGGGATGCCAGAGGTAGAAGTCCTAGGGGCTGGCTGGCAATGGCCCCAGGCTGCTAGCACCAGATACCTCAACAGATTCTAACTGAGAAGATGAGAGACAAAACCAGGCATGATAGAATTAGAAGATTTAGAAACAGAAGAGGCGTCAGGTTGACTCCCAGAAAGGGAAAATGAGGCCCAAAGAAAAGGAAATTAAGTCCAGCTCACAGGGCTCCCCAGTGAGCTGCTTCCTGGACTCCAAGTGGAGAGAACAGATCCTGGCTACAGTGGGAGACAACGGCAAAGCATTGCAGATAAGGTCCAGAGGGGACCAGAAGGTCTACAAATGTTTTACAAACAAGAGAAGGGAATGAAAATTTTATAACATATATTAAAAAAAAAAAAAAAAACTACTATGAAAAAGGAAATCAAATTTATTTAAAAGTAAAAAACCCACCCAAACTTGCTCAAAGGATCATAGTTACGGGAACTGGAAAGATCCTTCGATCACCTAGTTCCCCTTCATTTTACAGATAATGAAACTCGAGTTCCCCAGGATGGGGTCTGAATCCAAGTCCTCTTGACTTTCAGTGCAGTGCTCCTTCTACTAGGCCACACTGTTACCAGGACTGAGGTTGGAGGGCCCTAGAGACATCACTTGAGTGCCCTCACCCTTGGCAGAGTGCACCAGCCTGAGTCCACATGCTGTCTCAAAACAATTCAGCTGGGCATAGGCTCCACCTTCACCCTCTTGGGCAGCCGGGGGGCAGGGGGCTGCTCCCGTTTGCCACCTTCCAGCTCTGGCCTGTGGCGCTGGGCAGGGGGCTCTGCCTTGGGTGCTGAGGGCAGGTCTGGGAGGGTGGGGGGCTCAGCCTTCACTTGTTTCGGGAGGGGCAGCAGAGGTGGGGCCCGTTCCACCACAAGGGGCCCCTGCCATTCAGGGATCTCCAAGCACAGGTGCTTCATGAGCTTGGCCATGACATCATCGACGTAGCCATGAATTCGAAGGTCGGCCTGGCGGTCCTGGGAGGAAAGGGGAGGCAGACCTAAGTGAGGGGAACCTGGCTGGGTGAAAGATGAGGTCCAGGAAGCTGCTGAAGGGGACAAGACCCTCTTGAGTGGTAATTACTCACATGCTTGGTGGCTTGCAGGTTGACTATGACCAAGCGGCCTCCTTTGCGTTTAGTGAGCAGAGGCAGGTTGCCACTGGGTCGGATCTGCAGTGAAGTGCCCAGAGTAATGGATAGATCCGCATTCCTAGAAATTAAACGGGACAAACTCAATACCTTCAGCTCCCTGGATCCCTGTGGATCTGGAGCTTTCCTCTGTCTCCTCACAATGGCAAAACACAGGGGTGAAAACACTCTTATCTTTGCATTTTCCCCCTTTCCCAAGAAGGTAAGGCGTAGGGAAAGAATGCTGAATGCTGCAAGGGCTAGAGCTTTTGATTCCTTCTGCCCCTTAAGGTTTTGAGCCTGCACTTCTTCATCTGTTAAAAGGGAGAATAACCCCCCATACTGACCTTCTCAAACTGTTTTGTGAGGAGTAATCAATGAATTTTTAAATGTTATAGAAAAAAATGAAGACATTAGAATTTTATCATCCAGCCTTCAGTGCTGTCGATTTTGGCTCCAAGAAGTCAACCAGCATTTTAAAATCACCTATCATGTGCCTAGCACTGTGCTAAGCGCTACAGATACAAAAAAAGGTAAAGAAGGGTTGGAACCCTCAGAGGAACTGAAAATCTTATTAGGAAACAATATGGTAAACAGCTCTGAACAAAGACCAGCCTGGATAGATTGGAGACAGACAGAGAGGGGAGAAGGTAGCATGGAAGGGGACTTTCAGGAAGCCCAGAAGTAGAGCTGAGGAATGAGAGAATCCCAATATCAGACAGAACCAGTGACAATGCCTGGTGCAGAAAGAATCTACTTCTAGGAGCCGAAAGGAAGCCAGCGTCATAGTGTTGCGTATAGGAGATAGGGAGTAAGAAAACTGAAAAGTAGGGAGGGGTCAGGTTATAAAGGGTTCCAAAAGTCAAAATGGGGATTTTATGTTTGATCTGGGAGGACAGAGAGTCACAACAGTTAACTGAATAAAGGAATTACATGGTCAAACTCAAGCTTTAGAAAGATCCATTTGATAGCTGAACTGGAAGATGGGCTGGAGGGGGAATCCAACTAGCAGCTATTCCAAGAGTCCAGGCATGAAACAATGAAGGCCTGCACCAGCATGGTGGCTGAACCAGCAGAAAGGAAGAGCCCATATAATAGCAGCAGTCTTATCCAAAAGCCTGCTAGCTTTTGCTTTTCTGGCTCTAGCCTTTCCCCTTCCTCATTCATTCCCAAAGGCCAGAGGTATTCCCCTCTATCCCCAATCCCAGAAGAAAGACAGGGGAAGGAGATGAAAGAGGAGGCAGCAAAGTATTCAGAGTTTATCCCACCTGCAGGCTTCATCAGCAAGGTTTAGGTCTCGATCAGGCAGGGCATCTTCCCAGTCCAAGATGGTATCTCTCAGTTCCCCCCTAAAATGGGCAAAGAGGAATCCATGAGTTACTGAGCACCTGTGACTGGCTGTCAACCATCCTCGAGCAAAGTCAGAATGAACTGCTTGACCCTAAGCAATCAGTAGAACATCAAGGAAGAAGCTAGCTAGAGCAGAGTTGTTGGGAGTAGTATTCTATCAACTGGCCTGAGATACTTAATCCTCTGGGAGTGATTCTGGTTAATGAAAGGGCAGAACAGAGTGGAGGGGAAAAGTATGAAGTCAGAAAATCTGGATCTGCTCTCACCTGGGCCACCTGTCTTCTGTGACTGTGGGTTCTAGATCATATCTAACCACTGCCTGGCTTCATGACCTTGGTCTGGTCACTTCTCCTGAACTGGATAATCTTTAAAGACCTTTCCATAGATAAACTCCCACAATCCTATCTAGGATTGTTATTCTATCACATGAATGAGTGCAATGAGTGTTATCGTGAGAGCAACAAATAAGAGGAATCTCTCCAAAAGAAAAGGATTATCCAAATTGCTCAAGGCGGAGGCATCAAAGGGAATATGGATTAAAAGGCAATTAAGAAATGCTAAATGAAAACACAATATAACACAGATAAAGTTAATTTGTGGTTTTCAAAGTCAATATGCAGCCTCAAAGATCTGCTTCTACTTGAGTTTAACCTCCTTCCTTTAGAAATTTACTGCGAAGACTAAGATTATTATTTTCCCATTAAAATTTTCCTCTGCTGTGCCCTGAACTATTGATAGAATGGAAGGTCTTTTTGCCTTTGCCTCGCAAGAACCACAAACGGCACCTGCCGTGTATAAGGCAGCAGCCTGATAAATGTATGTAAACTGAATGGAGAGACCCTGGCAGCTTCCCCAGATTAAGTTGGCAGAGCTCTGGATCCAATCTTTGCTATAATGGCTCTGATGAGGGGCCAGCCTAACAGCTACCTCTTCCATGGTGAGCACTTCCTTACCAAAGCCCCATGAAGCCAGGGAGTATAAGGAAAATGAATCCTTTTTGACATATGAGGAAACTGAAGCACAGAAAAGTGCCATCATGTAGCTAAGGTGACACAAGGAGTAAATCATAGACTCAGTGGCTTGAGTCTCACACTAGAAGAAGCCTCAGAGGTATCTAATCCAACCCTTCATTGTAGAGATAAGAAAACTGAGAAGACAGCAGAAATTAGAACAGATGTTCTTTAAAATTCCTTTCAGTTTCCCAAGCTCATAGGTTACTCACCTACAGGCTCGAAGGCCTCGGGCCTTTGCCACAGTGCACAAGCGTCCTGTTGCCTTGAGGCCCATGCTGCCTACCACCACATCACGTACATACTGCCTGAAGAAGAAAGTCCAGGAATGAGAAAAGGGAAAGAGAAGATGAGAGATCTGGGGGAGATCTGCACATGAACTTGGTGAATTTTCTTCAGACATATACATCCTTATATCAAGTAATCTTGCCAGCTATCCAAATGATAAATCTACCACCTGATAAGTCTACTGCTTGACCTATTCTGAAAGTAAAACTTTACTCCCTTCTAGTTCTAGGTTCTCCAGAGCTTGGCAAAGCTGCTCTCCCAGAGATAGCTTCAACAAATTAAATTTTATGTGATGACTATAATTTCCCATTTCCTTAATTAATAATAAACCTTACTTTTAAAAATAATTTTGTTATATATTTAAGCACCAACAAAATTTTTTCCTATCTTTTTGAGAGAACTGCAATCTTTTTCATTTAGGTAAGTACTTTACTTTACAGGATGCATCTCACAATTCATCCATGCACTCTAAAATCACAAATAAGCCAGGTGTGATGTCCAACACCTAAAGGTGCATTGTTGAGCTCAGAAATTCTGAGCTGCATTCTGACTGGAGGGACACCAGGATTTCTACAGAGGGGTGAACCAGCCCAGATCAGAAATGGTACAAGTTAAAGTTTCTAGGCCAATGAGGATTGAGATCAGGCCTATGAGTGACACGATCAAGACAGGGAAATATAGTCTCTAAATAAATGAATGGATAAAGAAATAAAAACAGTAACAAATAAAACAGCAAATTCCAAACTATTGGAAGTTTTCCCAAAAGATATATACATCAATTAAAAACAGTCATCTCTGGGTTTCCATTTCTTCCTTTGTAAAATGAAGAACTTGGATTCAATGGCTGTTGGGATACCTTCTAGATCTTAGTATCATGATTTAAAATCTGATTTGTGCTGTGTCTCCTTCCAATTTTTGTTAATGTACACATTATCAGATCCTACTGCTATTACTCATAATTCACACCACAGAAAGCTTTGTATAGGATTGTGCAAGGGCAAATTACTTTAACCAATTAAAAATGGTAATCATATTTATCAAAATGGGCATCCCTTCATCAGGAACCTTATTAGACACTGCTTCCTTAGTAATATCCAATATAACTTACATAATAGCTTTAGTATGTAGACTTGTTTTTAGCTCTAGATCCTTTGTAAGTTCTAGGCCTGCCTGGGCTCATAGCTTAGGAAAGGCCTAGAACTGGGCTGGCTGAGAGGCCATTGGGCTCCTTGTTAGCCTGCTTCCCTAGAGCTTCTTCACCAGCCCCTGCACGCTCCCCATCTCCCACCTTCCATCCTCAGGCAGCTGGAGCACTCACGTCTTACACTTGGCACATTCTTCCACAAACATGTTCCCATGGAGTTCAGCCAGTTTGTCCCTGTGGAAAGGATGAAGCATGGTGGATGGGACCTTAGAGCTAAAGCTTTCTCGGCCTTCAAAGTCCAGGGTACTCCACAAAGAAACCAGAGACTTTGGAGTTAAAAGCTTGGATCTTGCCAATGACCTGCAATCTTGAGAAAGTAATTTTTTCTGTTCCAGTTTCCTGGTTACATTTAGCTATTGTTCCTCCTTCTCCCAGGGCTTCAGAAAAATGATATAGAAAACTACCAATGTTTTAACAATATAAAAGCTTCTTGCTAGAATTATTCCAAAGTGTTGGAGACCTCTCAGATGTACAAAAGAACTGAGAACTGTTAGGTTATGGGGGATTCTAAGGAGAGGGCTCCTAAATCATACTAGCCTCTGAATGAAGTCTTGGGCAGCAATCCTCTCAGGGATGCCCACTATCCATAAAGATCCTCACACTCTTAAGCCTGGCTTGGACATACTCTGAATTTTCCTTCAGACTCACTCTGCAAATACACTTGTTTCTCTTGTTTATTACTTGTGTGTATTCTCACACATCAAACACAAAACCCTTTTCTTCTTTCATAAAAGGCTTTTAGCTATTTCAAATTTCAGCTTAATTGAAGTACAGCAATGAATTCTTGTTCAGTAGAACAAAAATCATTTCAGACCAGATTGTGTCTGAGGCAGATCAGAATTAATAGCTATATCGCCTGAAACAACCAAACAAAAAATATTGTGTCCCTCAAACCCCAGTCAAAATGCATGGAGGAAAACTGAAAGAAGAAACCTGAAGTCCTATCTCAGGCTAGAAGATTGTTGAAGGGGTTTTTATTCCCCTAAAAAGTTCTTCATTAGAACAGAGTGAGGCCACAGAGTGTCAGGGGAATTCTGAAGGGTCCCTGACATTTAGGGAAAATGGAGATTGATGAGAAAGAGATCTAGACTCTGGGCTTGCCTTGACTCTGGATTCCAAAGAGGGCATTCTTGCTTGCAGGGTTCAATGATGGGGTGATGTAGAGAGGTTGAAAGTATGAGGGAAGCATGGACAGAGAAAAAGTACCTGGGGAAGCCGGAGCGCACGTGCAACCCATCTACATTCTGGCTCACCAGGAACTTCAGGATGCCAACTCGCTCCAATTGTAGCAGGGCCATGTGGGTCTTAGAAGGCCGGGCACTCTCAAATGTTATGTCAAATTTGGGTGCCAGACCCTGTTCCTCCATGGTCCACACCCCCTGGGGACCCCTGAAGTGAAAAAAAGGAAGGACAGGACAAGGGAAGCAAAGGAAACAGAGGACTGGCTAGAAGATTTTTTGTCACCTGTACCTTTCTTTAATACCCAGTTATGAATCTAGCTTCCCTGCTCAGACTATGAGCTCCTAGAGACAAAAACACTAGTTGAACCTTCATTCTCATATCTTATACACAATACATTTCTTTAACATTTTCTATAGGTTTTTTTTTAATAACAAATATAGTCATGCAAAATAAATTCCTTTCTGTCCCTGTCCAAAAACTTTCTATAAACTTAGAAAGTGAATTTCTTACAACCCTGTGAGGCAGATCATACAAGAATTATTATTCTCTTTTTATACATCAGGAACCTGCAGTTAAGTGACTTGCCCAGTATCTCTCAGATAGTAAGTGAGAAGAGGACTCAAATCTAGATGTTCTGCTACCAAAATCCATGTTCTTCACCCTGTCCTGAGCTGCTATTGTAGAGTGGTTAAGCCAGAAAGCTTGAGTTTAAAATCCTAATTCCAACACTTCTAGTTGTATCATCCTAAAAATCAGAAAATCACAGAGATGGAAGAGAGCTGAGAAGCCATTGCATCCAGATTCCATGTAGTGTAGAATTCCCCTCTTATAAGATTCCCAAATAACTTATGTAACTTGTGCTCAAATTATTTCCAGTGATGAACAATTCATTATCTTTTAAGCCAGCCCAGTCCAGTTCTTCCTTATTAGGAATAAAATCTGGCTACTGGCAGGTTTTGTCCATTGCTACCAGTTCTGCTCTCTGAGGCCATGTACAGAAAAAATACCATCCAGAAAAGTATGATTCTTCTTCTATATGACAGCCTTTCACATATATAAAGTGATTATTTCCCCTCTCAGTCCTCGCTTGTCTAGGTTGAACCATCTAATGTTCTCCTCGAGCCCTTGCATAGCACCCTCTTCACTCCCTTCTCCAGCCTGGTCACCCTCCTCTAGACACACTGCAGTTGTCAATGCCCTTCCTAAAAGGTGGTGCCCAGAAACAAATACTATGCTTAAGGGCAAAACAGTATTTAGATTGACTTGCAAAAAACACAAATAAAAATCAAGAAAGCCTGACTTTTCAGCTTGCTGTCTCTATCCTGAGTTCGAGACAAAGGGTTCAGGTCTTATCCTAGGTATCAAATCCCATGTTACTATGACTACTTGGCAGTGCTGTTCCCCCCTCACCTGAAGTCTGGGATGCCTGAGGAAGTGCTGATACCTGCACCTGTGTGAAATACCACATTGGAAGAACTCTGAATCATCTGTGCCAGCTCCCATACTTTTCTGTCTAGCTCTTCAGGGGGATCGAAGATCTATGGACAAAAAAAGAACCAAGAAGCTATTAGGGTATTTGCAAAGGATTGAGATGCCAATCAATCTGCTTTCAGGAAGGGTATCATCCACATGCCAAGATTATGGCAAGAATTTGGCTAGGAAGTTGAATCCTGAATAAGCATTGCTAACAGATGAGTTGGGCTCAAGACTGAATAGCAGGAAGAGAATGGACAGGATTGCATTTTTGTGGAATTTCAATAATTCCAATATGTTTCACATCACAAATACCCATTTCTGAACACCAACATTTTCCCAATGAAGCTAAAGACCTTCAAACATAAACCACAACCTTGGAAAAAATTAAGATTATAGTTGACCCCAAAGTCAATGGAAAGATACACAGTAGGTTTAAAGAATAGCATGTTACCAATAATGAAAAGCAAAAAAAGTCCTGTAAAAGATCTAATAACATTTATGAGCAGAAAGAGCAGTGGGATGTGCAAAAATGTTTGTAGCAACCTTTTTTGTAGTGGCAAGGAACTGGAAACTTAGTGGATGGCCATCAGCTGGGGAATGGCTGAATAAGTTATAGTACATGAATAGAATAAAATATTATTGTTATGTAAAAAACAACCAGCAGGATGATTTCAGAAAGATCTAGAGAGACTGATGTGAACTGAGGCTAAGTGAAGTGAGTAGAATCAAAAGAACACTGTACACAGCAACAACAATTTTATGTGATCAACTGTGATAGACTTGCTCTATTCAACAATAAGGTGATTCAGGCCAATACCAATAGACCTGTGATAATGAAGAGAGCCATCTGCAAACACAAAGAAGACTATGGGGGCTGAATGTGGATCACAATATAGTATTTTCACCTTTTTTGTTGTTGTTGTTAGCTGTTGTTTACATGCTTTTCTTTTTTTTTTCTTTCTTTCTAATTTTTTCCTTTTCCTTAGTAATGAGCTTCAGTAGCTCAATAGCAGGCTTTTTCTGGCAGCTAATCCTTTGGTTTCCATATGACACTTGCTTTATTTTCTGCTTTACCTGAGTTAGGGTCAGGTCTTCTCTATCTTTTACAGAGAGATTACTTTTGTACTTAAAGTGACTGACCTGCAAATCTAGATTTATTTCTTTTAACTTGGATTCCAGAAAGTGTATCTCCTGGAATTCTCCTTGTAGATTATAAATTCCCTGAAGGTAGGAATAACAAACGATTTATCTTTTATCTTTCCTAGGGCCAAGGTTAAATGAATGAACCTTCTGGGGATTTGGAAAAGGTGCAGTTGAAGGAATCAGAGACTGAGAGCTGCAAAGACTTTATAGGTCAATGAGTCTAAACATCTCATTTTATAGATGAGAAGACTGAGACAAAGAAAGATTGATTGATTTACCCAGGGTTGCATAGCTAGTGCCAGAACCAGCAATTGAACCCTATTCTTCCTGACCCCAAGTCCAGAATACTACCTTCTACAGCACTTGAAGGTTTCATGGAATCTGCTCCATCTCTCCTGAGTTCTCCCATCATCATACAAAGTTCAGGGAGCTCCATAAATGTGTGGGGAATAATGAAAGCTCACATTTACATGACAATTTATGTTTATGAAATTGGCATGGGAAGCAGATAGTAATAGAATGATCACCTTCGAAAACTGGGACACTAATACATTGTTGGTGGAACTGTGAACGGATCCAACCATTCTGGAGAGCAATTTGGAGCTATGCTCAAAAAGTTATCAAACTGTGCATACTCTTTGACCCAGCAGTGTTTCTACTGAGCCTATATCCCAAAGAGATCTTAGAGGAGGGAAAGGGACCCACATGTGCAACAATGTTTGTGGCAGCCCTTTTTGTAGTGGCTAGAAACTGGAAACTGAAGGGATGCCCATCAATTGGAGAATGGCTGAATAAATCATGGTATATGAATGTTATGGAATATTATTGCTCTGTAAGAAACGACCAGCAGGACGATTTCAGAGAGGCCTGGAGAGACTTGCATGAACTGATGCTGAGTGAAATGAACAGAACCAGGAGATCATCATACACAGCAACAACAGTATTACATGATGATCAATTCTGATGGACATGGCTCTCTGCAACAAAGAATTGTCTCAAACCAGTTCCAATTGTTCACTGAAGAAAACCATATACACCCAGAGAGAGGGATATGAAATATGGACCACAACGTAACATTTTCATGCTCTCTATTGATATTTGCTTGCATTATGTTGCCTTTCTCTGATTTTCTTTTTTTTTTTTCTTGTAGATAGGATTTTTCTTGCATAACTTGTCAAGTATTTTAACATTATTAACATGTAGTGGACTTCCTGCCATCTAGGGGAGGGGAGGAGACTGGGGGTGAAATTTGTAATGGAAAACTTTGTAAAGATCAGTGCTGGGGAATTACCCATACATATGTTATACAAATAAAAAGCTTTAATAAAAAAAAAAAGAAATATTCAATGAGGAAGTATCAATTTACAGATGTTCTGAATTTGTTAAGAATTTCTTGTTTCTGAATTCAACTTTTATTTGGAAACCTTAGTTCAAGTCCTGACTGAATTACCTGCTCTGTGATTTTAGGCAAATCAATTAATTCTTTAAGTTTTAATTTTGCAGAATGGAGATAACTCTTGTGACTTACTGGTTTGTTTTCAAGTCATTTTCATAAGTCAAAAAAAAAAAGAATGATCACCTTCATTTTGCAGAGAAGGAAACTAAAGCTAAAAGGGTGAAGGGACTTGACTGTCCCTGACATACAACTAATATAAGTCAATTAAACCCTTTGAGCTTTAGATTCCTCAATAGAGGATTGCTCAATGATGAACACACACACACAAGGTCTTCTCACTCCCAATCCACTGATTTTTCCACTATACCCCATTTATTCCTGAAAGAAAAGTGAAATTGGTATCTGTTTTTCAAACATTTATTAAACTCCTACCATTTGTGAGGAACTGTGTTCTACACAGGGAACACAAATATATTTCATGTAAACTTTAAAGTTTTGTGTCCAGGATGCTTTTTCCTTTCAGTTCCTACCTAGTTGGTTTGTTTCCATCTAGAGAGATGTGATGTGAAAGCTGTGTCAAAGAGAAAGGGGTACTTTTCTTGGAGAGAAAAATATATAAGCTCAGGAGTAAGGGAGAGGGAAGACAAGCGGAGACCAAAGAGTGACCAACACAGAATTAGTGGGATCCTAATTTGAGCTCACCTAAGCTATGTAAGTAATCATTCATTAGCTCTTTCTCTGCTCCAGCAGGATTGGCAGACAACACATCTCAGGCCTAGTTCCAGTGTTCATGTCAGTTACTCCTCTAACTCACCTACAGTTTGAGACCTGTCAGTTACCCTCAACCTGATTTAACCAATGTGCCCAGAGGTGGCTGCCCAAGCACAGGTCAGAGTTGGCTAAAACATAGACACCAAAGGGGGATGAAGAATCCTGAAAAAGTCTTGGCAAGCCCTCACCCCAGAGCTGCTAATTTTCCCTGAACGCTCTATATAAATAATATATGTAAAGCACTTGTAGCACAGTGACTGGCACAAAGAAGGCCCTTTACAAATATTAGATATTATTAGTATTAGGAGGTAGGATTCAATTCTTCAAGCAACGACTAGAATGATCACATGGTGAAGATGCCCTTTTCAGGATTCTTAGCCAAGTACAGATGCCTATTGTGGAAACAGTATTTCCTAAACATAAGGTCTCATAGGAGGCTTATGAGACTCCTACAACTATGAAATTCTGGGGTTTGAGGAAGATAACATTTTAGATGACACAGGATTTGAAGCTGTATTTCCTCCAAACTCACTTTAAGGAAAAGAAGGCCCTGAGAGGTTAAGTGACTTGTTTCAGGTAGTAAAAAAGTAGCAAAAAGCAAAACTGAGATTTAAATTCGGGCCATTCTCTTACTCGTGGGCTTTAAAAGAGTGATAGAAATCCAGCCACAGAATCACTTGGACACCCAGAACAGTCCCTCATTTTATACAAGAAACCTTCTAAATTCTTTGATTCATTCCATGTTTTAGGTCCTTTATAACACTGACATTCCATGCTTTACATCTTTCAACTCTGAAATTTATGTTCTAAAGTCTTCTGTTATCTAGTCAAAGACCTTGTTCTTCTAAATGACATGTATTCATACTTCTCAACCCACTCCCTCTTTGCCTTCTGACACATAAAATATAAACATATATGTACAAATATTCACATTTATATATACACTCATACATAAATGCCTATATATACATAGCTACAACTATATCTCAAGGTCTAGCTCAAGTTCTATTCAAGGACTCTGATCCAGCCAATTCTCATTCAAGCCATCAATCAAGCACCATCTTTGTGCAGGGTTACATGTTAACTATACTTTAATTTATGCATATTTTTTTCTTTCCTCACTCCCTTCCCCCCAACAGAATGTAAGCTCTTTGATGGTAATGCTTAGTATATAGAAGGCACTTGATAAATGCTTATTGATTGGTTAAAATTATATTAAAATGAAGTCTAACAATAGAACATTGCTTCCTACTGAAGAAACACAAAGCATCTTAAAAACTTCAGTGTTCTGTCTTAAGGAAAAGAACAAAAATAACAACACATGCCTGCTATCTATCTCTTTCAGGTTTCCAAAATGCTTTCCTCAGCACAATGCTATAAATAGTAGTTGCCCAAAGATTTTATAAATGTTGAAATTATGATTAAGCTAGGTGGTCTGATGGATAAAGAGTATGCTCGACTTGCAGTCATCAGGAAGAGGGGAATTCAAATTCAGCCCCAAATTCTTCCTAGCAGTTTGACTGGGAATATTACTTAACCTCTGTTTGCCTAAGTTTTCACAGATGTAAAAATGGGGATAATAACAGCACAATAATAATAGCTGCTATCTCCCAGAGCTGTTGGGAGGATAATATAGCAGATGCACAGCACTTTGCGAACTTTAAAAAGCTATATAAGTGCTGGTTATCATTGAATGAGCTGAG